>JBBPBX010017598.1:25572-43922 GCA_038048925.1 Garcialebias charrua | reverse complement strand
TATATATATATATATATATAAATGTACACTAAAATAAATATAATACTAATATTATAATGAGTTAACAGATTGTTCTATTTTAAGGAGACTGATTCAGCAGCACTACCGTATTTTCCGGCATATAAGTCGCACCTTTTTTCCTAATTTGCATGCCCTGCGACTTATAGGGCGAAGCGACATATTTATGGATTTTTTCCCATATTTTTAGACCAATTTTTGGTTAAGATATGACCGTTTTTCATTTTGGCAAAAAATTGGTGCAGTACCACTTTCGGCCGCTAGTGGTGCAGTACCACTCTTGGCCGCTAGCGTTCACCGACCGTTCCCACCTCATGTGTTTGACGGCAGCTTCCTCTGGTCGGGCTCACTCTGTCGCAGCCCAGCCTCCTCCTCTCTGGAGCTCTGACACTTCCAGAGTCCACCGACCGTTTCCAGCTCATGTGTCCGACGGTAGCCTCCTCTGGTCGGACTCACTCTGTCGCAGCCCGGCCTCCTGCTCTCTGGAGGTCTGAACTACTGTTACCTCAGTGTTTGTTAGCAAAATAGGTCAAGAACCACTGGACAGATTTTGATGAAACTTACAGAAAGTAATCACTAGATGGACATTTACAACTGATTAGCTTTAGGAGATGTTTGAACTAAACTTCGATGCTTTATGACCGTAGATGTGTTAGCGTTAGCTCCGTGTTTTAACGGGTACTATTTTGCAAAATAGCTCAAGAACCACAGAACAGATTTTGTTGAAACTTACAGAAATTAATTACTGGGTGGATATTTACAAACTGTTAGCTGTAGGAGATGTTTGGAGCTAAAATTCGATGTTTTAGCCTTGTAGATTGTTAGCGGTTAGCTCCGTATTTTAACAGGTACCGGTACTATTTTGCAAAATAGCTCAAGAACCACAGGACAGATTTTGTTTAAACTTACAGAAAGTAATTACTGGGTGGACATTTAAAAAACTGTTAGCTGTAGGAGATGTTTGAGCTCAAATTCTATTTATTTATAATTTATTTTGCAGCGCGCGACCGTTTGGAAGACGTCAAAGCAAAACAATTTAAATCCAGCAGATTTGACCATTACGTGAATTTATTAAGGAACGGTTAAGCTCAGAAACACTTTTGCTATAATGTCAGCTAACAAATATTTTTTTAAGTGTTTATCTAGCTAAATTTTAAAGAAAATGCTGCGGTCCCACCCGTGCGTGTGAACGTAGCAAAACTACTTTTTAAATCCAGCTGATTTGACAATTACGTGCATTTATTAAGGAAAAGTTCAGCTAAGACACATCTTTGCTATAATTTTCAACAAACAAATAATTGTTTTTACCACGTTAAGCTTGTTAAAGTCCTTCCGTGTGGCAGCCATTTGCAGCAGGACAAACCACCGGCCCACATTTCGGGTTGTCAACGGTGATGCGTAACATACGCGACGCGTCAGCGGTGACACATAATAGATGCGACTTATACAGCAGTGCGACTTATTGGCCAGAAAATACGGTACTTATCATTTACCATGTGATAGAAGGAGGATTCTGATATAATTTAAGAATTTATTTATTATATCTGCTGGCTGTCAGGTTTTTCACAACAAAGAAAGCAGCTCTGAATGTTCTCAATAACACTAATTTCATCTTTGATATGTAATAAACTTTAATGGATATACTCTTTGACTTTGTGCAACAAATCTCACATTACATATTCAGTGTTGAAATACCTTTTGGGTCTTTGGACTCTTTTGATATTCTGGCCTGCTTCCATATCAGATTTTTCTTTAATCAGTGCTGCTTTCAACTGCAACTAAAAAGCTCAGAGGAGGCCACTGTCCTCTACCTGCAGCGCCAAACATCTGAACACAGTGAGATTGTAAATGCAAATGAGCAATTAGTCAGCAAAGAGTTTGACATTTTCTTTTTGAGTAGTTGGACATCAAAAGCAAGAAAATGAGAGGGAAATTTAGACAGCCAGAATATAAAATGGAGGCTTACGATGTTGCTGATTTGGATTATGTACAAAACCAGCTGATACACATGAATACCGTAAGTGTGATAAATTAAACTATAAATTCTATTATTCATCATCTGTTCCTTGGTGGGTCTTAAAATTAAGAAAAAAATTCAACATCACATCAAATACTTCACGACATGTATTTATGGCAAATGTCTAAAAGCTGTGGCAGCCATCTTAAATTGGGATGACTTTAAATTGTCAATCAGTTGTAAATATATGTCCTATGATCAGTTATTGAAAGTTTAGTTCAACAAAATGAGAATAGCACATTAGATATTTTGATAAAAAAAACAAAGCGTTGACTCGCGGTAAATGTCAAGTTCTAAGCAAAGATGTTGCACAAACGATAGAGGTCAGAGTATGTGAGAAAGATCACTGTTAGCTACTATCACAGTTTTAACTCATAGCTTATGACCATTTTAGAATTGGATAATGTTGATTAGCCCTCTTAAATTGTCACCCAAATCTTAATTTGGGGTAACTCCAAAGACTAATTTAAATTGTGTGGGTACATATTCAAAATATCATCAAAATCGGAGTGGTTTATAAGACCTCAGGGCTTTTGCAACAGTTTGACAGACAAGATTAGAATAAAGAATTTGACTAAGACATTGTTTCGGTCTATCTTCCCTGGTGAAAATTTAATGTACTTAAGTATATTTTATGTTGGGTTAATTTTCAATAAATATATTAAAATACGTTCTCAAGTAAATGCACTTATCAGAATTACATTGAAAATGTAAAATAAATAGATTTATCTAAATATACTGTACTTCAAGTACATTGTTATAAAATGTTACACTCTATGAAGTACTATTTTTTGCAAAATATAAAAGAAATTTCAATCAAATATATTTATAAAATTAAACTTCATTTAAACTTTTTTAAATGCACTTTGAATGTGTTTGTAAAATTTTGTTTTCAAACCATACTTTAAAAAAATATTACAAATATATGTATCCAATAGTTTTCAGCAGTTGATTGTTTAAAAATATATATGTATTTGAAAATGTTAATATTACTAATGTTCCAAATTGTACTTTACTTTAGTAACTTTTGTTGTGCTATCTCTTGGATTTATGTACCGTAAGCATTTTGGGTGCATTTAACACAACTGCCCCATGTTTTCAATTTAAATGTAATGATCATTTGGGCTTATTTTGCAGCCATGAAATCCAATAATCTCAATGTACCAAAGTATAATAGAGTCTAGGCCATTTCTTTAAGACATCAAATTTGACTCAGAGAGCTCTGAGGTTGTTCCTGGGCTCTGTTGGAGCTTCTCTGCCAATTTGGTGTCTCAACTCTAAATGATAAAATGACTACTGGCACCACTGATGCTTTGACTTTCCAAAACGTTACCATTTCTTTTTCCAGTCCTTGGTATTTCTTGAGCTTCTAATGCTCCTTATGTCTATATGCTACCTTCTCCTGTAGTTTTTCGCTCACCACAATGTCCGATTGGTTAGCCATCACCTGTTTGTTAGTCTGGTTCTGAAAGTGCTACAGGATCTCAGCACTGTCACTCTGTCAACCTCTGGTGAAATCTTGAAGAACATTCAGCCTGTACTTTGCACACATGCACATTCAAAAGACCAGGTAAAAATTTGACAAGACTTACAAGGTCATAAACGTCTTCAACTTCTTGCTGCCACAATTGGCTAGTGCTGGTAAACCCAATGGTGCAGGCAGGCAGGCAGGAAAGGACTCAAGATAATAAAAAACAAGGAATTTATTTTACAAAACAAAAGAGCTGATGGGGCAGAAAATTTACATAAACCAGGAGATGAACACGAGGAGCAGACTAGGCATCACAGGGAACAGGACAGGACATCACCAGTGAACAGAAAACAATGCCAGGACAAGGACTGACACAAAGACGCAGACTTATATACTGGAAACACCAATTATACCAAGTGATGACACCTGTGAGTAATCACAGAGGCCAGAGAAAGAGACAAAGGATGCAAGACATGAACACGACACATGATGGGTCTAGATACTAAAGAAACATAAACCCTATAAAGTGAAACAGAGGATCAGGGGGTACACAGACATAAGCACGACACCAGGGACAAACCACAACTCCTACACTTGCTTTGGAAGGTGGTTTTTTAAAGCAATAATTCAAAGATATACTTTGGATTTCACTCATTGCTCACTTGGTTTTTGTTTGATATGTGACATATTGTACTAAAGGCGTTATTTACCAAAACTTGGTAAGGACCAGACTATTTTTATTATTGTGTTGTTCTGTAATGTAACATCCGACTTTAACATACACTTTTTTACATTATGTGCTTTTTTTTTTTTTACTTCAGTCCACAAACGCACCAGATTTGGCTGGAATATGCTGAGAGTTTCATTAAGCACCACTATAGCAGACTTGCGAGACCATGAGCGCTCGTTCAGCAAATAAACAAAATGAGCCACTCACAGACTGCTCAACCTCACTGCCTCACAGAAATTCACCTTACATATGTGTGCATTTAGAAAAATTGCTTTTTTATTCCCTAAACCTCTCAAAATTCAGCTACACTGAAGCTCACTCAGCAGCTCCCTTTAATAAAGTATAGTGCAGTTTGATAAGTGGTGTTAGTGAGAGAGCAGCTGTTTAAAGGCTTACCAATTTATTTATATTTATTTATTGCACACAGAGCTGACTGAAAAGCTTTGAGTCACAAAAAAACATAGTTCTTGCAATTGCAAAAAACGTGACCCAATTTTCCTTTTAAAAGCAGCTATGAGTCACGTCGGGAGAATTCCTCATCTAAACACTGAGCTGACATGCTTAGACTGAGTGTGTGTGTTTGGACATAGGGAGGGATCAGCTCACTTTGCTTTGCTTTTCGATAGAAACAGTGAGCAATAGAGTCCACAAGAAACAACCCCTCTTCTCTTTATTAATCCAAAAACACACTGCCGGTTTATCTTTGCTCTCCCCCTGAAAACTGACAGAAGGTTCAGATCTTCCTGCAGCTAAGGTTGCATTAAAGAGGATTTAATGAGGATATGTGGAAGTTATTTTATCCTGTTTGTACCTCATATGCCTGGATATTTAAAGGGGATTCAGCACAATGACCAATTTGGTGCTGCCATTTCTAAAAGAAGTAAAAAAAAGTTCAAAAAGTTGAAAAGGATTAGTTATTTAATCAAAACTCAAGGCTGCACAAAGCCTTGCTGTAACTGGAACATTGCCTTTGAGAATCTGAGACACGCTGTTCCAATTTACACAGCAGGTCCAGTATTTTTTTAGCCAATACAGTTTGATCAGAGACACCAAGAGTGTTTTCTACAACATTGTTTTCATCCTGGAAAGTGTTACAAACTCAAGAGACAGACAGGATTGTTGAATTCAGAGGCTGTTTGGCAGGGAGTTTTAAAGTGGTCTTTCAATCTGTGCAAGACTCACATGATGTGCTCACTACACTAAACCCAGGCTTGATATAGATCTGACACAGTGCTTCCTCTTCGTGAGCGATGCTGCCAAGACACAGTAAATTATCACACCAGTTTTGGAGCTATCCCTCCATGAAGTCTGAAATTTTCTTATTGTCTAATATAGCTGGACAGTGGTGAGACCAGCTTTGCTGTCTGGTCTGGAGACAGTGTCATTGACAAAAAGACAGGAGACAGAACTGGAAGTAGCAGAAATGAAGATGCTGAGGTTCTCCTTAGGAGTGACAAGGATGGATAAGATCAGGAATGAGATAGTCAGAGGTACAGCACATGTTGAACAACTGGGAGATAAAGTTAGGGAGGCCAGACTGAGATGGTTTGGACATGTCCAGAGGAGGGACAGTGGGTATATTGGTAGAAGGATGTTAGAAATGCAGCTGCCAGGAAAAAGACACAGAGGAAGGCCAAAGAGGAGATATATGGATGCAGTTAGAGAGGACATGAAGGTAGTTGGAGTGAGGACAGAGGATGCAGAGGACAGAGTGAGGTGGAGGAGGATGACTCGCTGTGGCGACCCCTGAAAAGGGAAAAGCCGAAAGAAGAAGAAGAAGAAGTCTAATATAACTGGAGAGGAGGTTACTTCTTATGTTATTTTCAACACATAAACAGAGATGGCAGCCGACTTGGGCCCAAAGGTCCTGGGTTCAATCCCCGGCCATTGCACATCTTGTGGCGTCTCTGAGAAGGACATCTTATCCCCAGTTGCTCCCCAGGCGCTTTCCATAGCTGTTCACTGCTCCACCTGGTGGTGGATGGGTTAAATGCAGAGAGCCAATTTCTCCATATGGGAACATAAAATGATGACAATACATACACATTGTTATTATTATTTATGTGTTGTGTGTGGTATTTTGTTTGTGTTTTGTCTGAAGTATGATGTACTTCACTTGCTCTCTCTCTCTTCTGCTAAAAAGGACCTAGTGTCATGCACAGCTCCACTGGCCAGGAGGCTAATATTGTTAATATTGATATCCCCCTATTACTTAACCTCATTTGTCTTTAACATTGATATTTTAAGGGAAATGGTTATATATATGCATTTTAACCATTTTTTATTGTTTGTGATGGGAAACTCATCTTGATGCCCAGTCACAAATTAGGATGGTTTTTCATGTTGTTTGGTAAGAAAATAAAAACTTTCTTTCAGCTGCTCCGTTCTTCAGGGTTCTTCAGGGTTCTCCATGGCGAGAAAACTTTCATGCAAGATTTGGCCACTGTTTTACGCTGGATGCTCATCCTGACACAACCAGGGATTGAATCCACAATCTCAAGATTGCAAGAACCCAGCACTGACCACCAAGCTACCACAGTTGTGCATGTTCAGTAAGAAAATAAGACCACATATTTGTCAAATACAGACAGCTGGCATTCGGATTTTGACAATTTAGATATTCTGTACAGTATTAAAATGTGTAGATTGTATCAGGGAAAACTGATCTTACTGGTTGGAATAAAACCCAGACCCTCCAGAATGTATTTAATGTGTCTTTATTTAATGGCTTGCCCTGTAAATTCTATATTTTTGTAATGGAATTCACAAAATTAATTTTATTATTTAAAATATTGATTTCACACCCCTGCAGTGTAACCTTGTACCTTGCAGGTGGGTTTGTCACATAGTTGTGAGCCACTTGAGATTCAATTGAATTCAAATTTAGTTAAAAAATACTTCATTATTCCCAAATGGAAATTTAATGTTATTGTAACTCATTATCCTCGTTTCATCAAGAAATGTCATGGAGATACTGATTGTTGTAGGCAGGAAGGATCTTTTGTAAAGGTTTGTCCCACAGTGGAGCCGAAGAAAATGGCTGCAGATGCCATCCAATCTGTCCACCCAGACTCGGCCAGCCTCTCAGTTCCTCCGGATTGCAAGACTGCCTGAATGCCGGGCAAAACTCCTCCCATAGCGATGGCCGCTCCTCCCAGCACCGTGCTGAGCTCTTTGCACTGCGGACAGCCAACTGCAGGTGCCGGGGGACAATCCTGGCCTGCTGTCACGAGCTGTGTCTCCTGCTAGTTCCATGATCCCAATGGTCAGACGCTCGAACACAGCCAGCAAGAAGATGGGAATGCATCCATGGTGCCTCCTTTTCAACTCATTTAAGATTTGGGGCTGTAGCTGAGATTTATTTGAGCTTTTGAGGTGTTAATCAGCTGCTCCCGGTTGCAAAAAGAACACCTTGATATGGTTATGCACCATAACAAATGTCCAAAAGTCAAATAGTTTCACTAAAAATCCTTCCAGCTGCACAGCATCCAGTGGTGCAATTCTAGAACGATGTGAAAGAGACTAAATTTTCATTTCTTTTTTGTTGTCATTAAAAAAATCTTTCAAGCAAAGAGACTTAAATTAAGGATAATTGTTTTGGGAATTTTCTGTTATGGGTTATGAATGTTTTTATATTGTGTCTGAGAACATCTTTTCCCACTGCCAAGAGAATTTGCTTGTCTGATGTCTCTCAAAACATCCTCTTATCTTGACCCAGAGGTCGACTCACGACGTTTCCCTGATGCCCATAAACCACAGCTGTGCAGACAAAGTGTGCCTTTGTGAGTTGAGACCTGTGCAGCTGGCTTCAGGACATGAGAGAGTGGAGGAACGCCCACTGAACTTTACTGAAACGTCCATGTGTTGTGATTATGTTATAAAAGTCAACAGAAGTCCAGGTTCAAGGTTCATTCTGTGACGTGCATTTAATTTTGTCCTGAATCCAGCCCTTACATGTAAAAGCCTTAAAAATCTTAAAAATCTTCACCTGCAGTGAGTTTGTGGTTCCTTTGAGTAAACAACATTAGTGAAGGAGAATTTTTTTAAACTAATGGTTTTCACTTATTTCAAATAAATTAGTTTATGCTTATGTTTATGTTTATTCAATTTGTTCTTTTTTTTTTTTTACAAAAAAAACACAATACAAGACAATCCCATAAATGATAACGTACAAAATATTTAAAAAATGAAAGGTAGCAGAAAGAAGAATAAATCTTATTATATCTGCCCTTTTTTTCAAACAATCAGATTAAACTTCTTTAGATTAAAGGAGACCACATATTGGTTTTATAATTTTTTATGTTATTTCTGTGGGCTATCCAGACCATATTCATTCAATTTAATGCACAAACTAATTCTTAGATAATAAAATATCCCCTTTCTAATTATGCATTTTCTGACTTCCGTTCTAAACGACCGGTTTATGATAATGAGCTCTGAAAGCCATGCCCTACAAAAATCTGTTTACATTTACTCCGCCCTCTGTAACAGCCAGTATCTCTAATATGTTGTTTTTAAATTACCGGGTAGCTCTTTTTTTATTACTCATTTGACTTACTGTATAGTGCTAGCTCAAGATAACTTACCGAAAGCTGTTTGTGCGCGCCGCCATTTGCAGCTCCTTTTAGCATTAGCCCACCTCCGAGGCTGATGATAGCTCTTCCTCCTCCGCCCGCTTAGCTCCGCTCGTTGCATGCTGCGCTTTTGGGAGCGATCGCTGCTTCAGTCCAGACACACACAAAGTTCACCGAGTGTCTCCAGTTAATTTATCCGTATGAGGCAACCTCTGACCGGACCCCCAGACCTCAAAAGCTAGCAGCTTCCTAGCAGCTCATGCCCGCAGATGGTCCCTATGCCGGCGGTCTGCTCGTTTTATTTCTGCCGGCTGCGCGTTGGGAGCTATCGCTAATACACTAAAAATTGAAATAAAACGTAAAAATAACAATTGTACTTTATTTATAAAGCCATTTAAAACAACCACAGCTGCAACAAAGTGCTGTACACATGGAATTAAGAACATTTAAACAAAAGATGAGATGAAATCAGGAATCAGGTGAGGGGCTGGACTCAGGTTTGGAGTGGGTTGTGGCTGCGGCTTGTGACGTCACAAGCCGCAGGATTTGAAAATGAGATGAAAATATCCCAGAAAAATAAATCTACTTAGAGTAAATATACCACTGGGTGCATTTATTTGGCACTAGGACTGTTTTTTTATGAAGTACATACCCAAAGTTGAGTAAAAAAAAACATTAAAAAGTGAATTTTGAATATGTGGTCCCCTTTAAAAAATCTTCCAGCAACAGTACAAAATGAATAACTCTTTCTAATTTTCTAACTAATACAATACACATTACGCTATTTCATTTTTTTTTAAACAAATTCGTTTTGATAATTTTCTTAAATGTAAACATTGACCTGACATTTTTAACTACATTCTCCAAGCCATTCCATAATCCAATCCCTGGATTGAGGTAGAACGTCCCTTCAAACTAGTTCTGAATTGTGGTTTTACAAATATCTCTGTCCCCTTAAGATTATAAGAACTTTGTCTTTTAACAAAATGCATTTGGATATTTAAAGGTAATGCGTTATTCTGAGCCCTATACATAACTGATAAAATATTATAATCTACCAAATCATGGAACTTCAATAACTTCAGTTGATAAAATAATGTACTTGATGGATGACAGTAATGTTTTCTAGTGATAATTCTTACAGCTCTTTTCTGTAATACAAAAATAGGCTTTGTAATTGTTTTACACGCTTTCCCCCAAACATCAATACAATAGATTAAGTGTGGAACAATGATTGTGTTATACAACAAATACAGAGCTTTATCATTTAATAAGTCTCTGACTTTGTACAGTACTGCAATAGATTTAGCTATTTTTATTCTTACAGAATTTATGTGTTGTTTCCATGTCAGTTTGTCATCAATGATAACACCCAAAAACTTCACCTCACTCACTCTACAAATCTCAACACCCTCAATTTTGAGTGGAACATCAACAGTTTTCTTTTTATTACTGAATATCATGTAATTAGTTTTTTCTAGATTTAATGATAATTTATTGATTTTAAACCAAGTTTGTATTTTGACAAATTCTGTCTTTATCAATTCCAACATCTGTTATATATCTTCACCCAAACAAAAAAATGTGGTATCATCAGCAAAAAGTACACATTTAAGGAGTCCTGACACATTTACCAAGTCATTCACATATAAAATAAATAGCTTTGGTCCAAGTACAGAGCCTTGAGGAACTATATTACAGAGGTCAGATCTTACATCATTTATCTGTACAAACTGTTTCCTATCTTTCAAATAGCTAGATACCCACTGTAATGCTGGTCCTCTAATACCATATTTGTTCAATTTTTCAAGGAGAATGGTGTGATCAATAGTATCGAATGCTTTTTTTAAATCAACAAAAATACTGAAACAATATTGTTTTTGATCGACAGTAGTAGTTATTCGTTCCATTAATTCCATGAGAGCCATTGATTAGTACGCAACAAGACTTCTCACAGGTAATACTGCACAGTGTGGATGTGAGAGTAATGTGACAGCAAGTTTAAAAAATTTGGACTCTAACAATACATATCAGGCTGCATTGTTTAAAAAAGTTGTCAAAGCATTTAATGAAAGAAGAGGTAACTTGTGAGCATTTTATGACCTTTATAACTTATTAGGGCTGATTAGAATGTAAAATGTGACCGTAAGTCAACGTGCACATACTGTATTAAGATGCAAAATTCCCTTCATATAACCACCAAGACACTTTTTAATTTCCCTCAGTGACATATTTAACCAAAGCAAATGCTACAGAACTGCAGCACAAGCATCATTCTCATCCTCGGTGAGCTTCACATCCACCGTTGTGTTGCTGAGTTTGCAGCTGCTCCTTCAGATTTGAAGCGGAGCTGTCTGCAGCTGACAAACATTTATTACAGCCCAGGGGCAGTTTGCAATACGCTTCTGTGAGACATCTCAACAACATGCCCCTTAATTTGTTGAATGCATCTGTTTTCTCATAGAGGAAATGGAGAAACAACAAGCTTGTGCTTAGAAATCCTCTGAAATGTTCATAAATAATAAACGAGGGTCCTTTGAGAGGTAGTCCAATAAAAATATGAATGTATTAACTGAGCTCTGCATGTGTCAAAAAAATGACTCAAAATTGCACAACAAAAAGTATTCCGATACTTATACACTTATGTAGGAGAGGTTAATTCATTGAATGACCAAACAACAGCCTTACAAACAGAACAGAGCGAGCACAAGAAGGTGCATCAGTCATACACTGACCAGAGTGAAGAGCCTCTCAGTGTTTACATGTTGGGCAATTTGTCTTGTATTGGTGATCATGTGTATGGCTGAGCAACAAAGCATGAATGTGTGGTTTAGAAGGGTGAGTTTGGAACTGATGTGGTCAGACCAGTAGATTTCTGAGCACAGAGCAGCAGAATTGATTGTGTCAAGGGGCCACTTTCCACTTTATGCCTGTATCTGACAGTCTCTAATTTTGATTTATATTCATTGGCAAGTTGAGCAACCAGGCAGGGAGATGGAAGCTAAATGAAACCGCATGTATAAAAGGGTCAAATGACTTGATGGCAGTCATTAGAATGGCTGATCAAAAGTAGTTGGTAGTATGAGAACACAGCTGGTGCAAAGTCAGTAAGGGAACAGACCCATACAACTGATGTATGTTGGCTTACTGCTGAGCTAATACTTGAGATTTGGCAGATTGACCTCCTCAGCATGACAGAAAGTCCATAGAAGCATATCTGGATGGGCATTGTCTCATTGAAAGACTGTGCCATGCTGTTTCAGAAGGAGGAAGACATGCACACACAGGAAGTCACTGACATGGGGATGTGCCAAATCACTACTAGAGGTGAGATGACGTCATACCTGAAGACTTCCTGCACATGTTTGTCCACAAGGGGCGCCTCAAGTGGAAGAGTTCAAGTGACTGGGTGCCTTGTTCATGGGAGATAGTAGGATGGAGCGGGAGATGGATCAATGGATTGGGGCCTCGTCCTCTGTAATGAGGGCATTGCAAGGTCATTCATGGTGAAGAAAGAGTTGAGTCGTAAGGTGAAGCTCTTGGCATACTGGTGTGTCTATGTTATGACCATCACCTATGGTCATGAGGTTTGGATCATGACCGAAAGAACAAGAGCCTGAATACATGCAACTGGGCTTCCTTCACAGGGTGGCCAGGCTCAGCCTTAAGCTAGGTTTATACTCTTGTCTCACGTCTTTTACCCCCCGTTGAGTGAACCCAGCGATGATGCAATTGCGTGTGTCACCGACCGCATTGAGTGTTTATACTTGGCAAGACATGGGGGATAAATTATAATAAATCCCTCCCTCTTCCCTCCCACTGCAAGCCAGGATTTCATGAGGGGTGGTTTGTTTAAAAGAAATTGGACCTGAAAAGATGTAAATGCCTCAGTGGTCCCGTGGGGAACGCATCCGCTTTCCACTCAACTCAAAAGACTCAGGTTCAATTCCCACCTGGTTCAACTTCTTTTTTTTGTTGAATTTATTCATTTCCAATTGTAAAAACACAAGAAAATTATTTACAAAACCACATTATAAAACAAAACAATACATGAAATGAAAGGAGGCAGAAGAAGAAAAAATCTCATTATTTCTGCCCCTTCTTCAAACAAAATTAACAATTCAAATAGCAATCACATATATAAAAAAATATAATATATTGAATGATTTCTCACACAAAACCATAAATTCTGAGCTTTGAACAATAATAAAATAATATTATAGTCAACCAAATCATTAAAAAAAAAACTTTAGCAATTTCAATTTGCCCCTCCCTGGGCTGCCACCTTACCGTGGTGGAGGGGTTTGAGTGTCTCAATGATCCTAGGAGCTATGCTGTCAGGGGCTTCATGCCCCTAGAAGGGTCACCCAAGGCAGACAGGTCCTAGGTGAGGGATCTGACAAAGCGCAGCCCAAAAACCCCTATGATGAGTACAATTAATGGACTAAGTTTTCCCTCGCCCGGACGCGGGTCACCGGGGCCCCACTCTGGAGCCAGGCCCGGAGGTGGGGCACGCTGGCGAGCGCCTGGTGGCCGGGCTTTTACCCATGGAGCTCGGCCGGGCACAGCCCGAAGAGGAGACGTGGGTCCCCCTTCCCATGGGCTCACCACCTGTGGGAGGGGCCAAAGGGGTCGGGTGCAATGTGAGATGGGTGGCGGCCGAGGGCGGGGACCCTGGCGGTCTGATCCTCGGCTACAGAAGCTGGCCATTGGGACATGGAATGTCACCTCTCTGGTGGGGAAGGAGCCTGAGCTAGTGTGTGAGGTTGAGAGGTTCCGACTAGAAATAGTCGGACTCACCTCAACGCATGGCTCTGGCTCTGGAACCAGTTTCCTTGAGAGGGGTTGGACACTCTTCCACTCTGGAGTTGCCCCTGGTGAGAGGCGCCGAGCAGGAGTGGGCATACTGGTTGCCCCCCATCTTGGTGCCTGTACGTTGGGGTTCACCCCGGTGAACGAGAGGGTAGCCTCCCTTCGCCTACGTGTGGGGGGACGGGCTCTGACTGTTGTTTGTGCCTATGCACCAAACGGCAGCTCAGACTACCCACCCTTTTTGGAGTCCTTGGAGGGGGTATTGGAGAGTGCGCCTCCTGGGGACTCCCTTGTTCTACTGGGGGACTTCAACGCTCACGTGGGCAATGACAGTGAGACCTGGAGGGGTGTGGTTGGGAGGAACGGCCCCCCTGATCTGAACCAGAGTGGTGTTCTGTTATTGGACTTCTGTGCTCGTCATGGATTGTCCATAACGAACACCATGTTTAAGCATAAGGGTGTCCATATGTGCTCTTGGCACCAGGACACCCTAGGTCGCAGTTCGATGATCGACTTTGTTGTCGTCTCATCTGATCTGCGGCCGCATGTCTTGGACACTCGGGTGAGGAGAGGGGCGGAGCTGTCTACTGACCACTACCTGGTGGTGAGTTGGCTCCGATGGTGGGGGAGGATGCCGGTCAGACCTGGCAGACCCAAACGTATCGTGAGGGTCTGCTGGGAACGTCTGGCAGAGTCTCCCGTAAGACGGAGCTTTAACTCCCACCTCCGGGAGAGCTTTGAACACGTTCCGAGGGAGGCGGGGGACATGGAGTCCGAGTGGGCCGTGTTCCGCGCCTCTATTGTCGAGGCAGCTTATCGGAGCTGTGGCCGCAAGGTTGTTGGTGCCTGTCGAGGTGGCAACCCTCGAACCCGGTGGTGGACACCGGCAGTGAGGGATGCTGTCAGGCTGAAGAAGGAGTCCTATTGGGCCTTTTTGGCTTGTGGGACCCCGGAAGCAGCTGATAGGTACCGGCAGTCCAAGCGGCATGCGGCTCGGGTGGTTGCTGAGGCAAAAACTCGGGCGTGGGAGGAGTTCGGAGAGGCCATGGAGAATGACTTCCGTACGGCTTCGAGGCGATTCTGGTCCACCATCCGGCGTCTCAGGGGGGGAAAGAGGTACGAGACCAACACCATTTATGGTGGAGGTGGCGTGCTGCTGACCTCAACTCGGGATGTTGTGAGTCGGTGGGCGGAATACTTCGAAGACCTCCTCAATCCTACTGGCACGTCTTCCACTGAGGAAGCAGAGCCTGGGGACTTTGGGTCGGGTTCTCTGATCTCTGGTGCTGAGGTCGCCGAGGTGGTTAAAAAGCTCCGCGGTGGCAAGGCTCCGGGGGTGGATGAGATTCGCCCGGAGTTCCTTAGGGCTCTGGATGTTGTAGGGTTGTGTTGGCTTACGCGACTCTGCAATATCGCGTGGACATCTGGGGCAGTTCCCTTGGATTGGCAGACTGGGGTGGTGGTTCCCCTATTTAAAAAGGGGGACCGTAGGGTGTGTTCCAACTATAGGGGGATCACACTCTTAAGCCTCCCTGGTAAGGTCTATTCAGGGGTTCTGGAGAGGAGGGTCCGTCGGATAGTCGAACCTCGGATTCAGGAGGAGCAGTGTGGTTTTCGTCCTGGTCGTGGAACACTGGACCAGCTCTACACCCTCAGCAGGGTCCTGGAGGGTGCGTGGGAGTTTGCCCAACCAGTTTACATGTGTTTTGTGGACTTGGAGAAGGCATTCGACCGCGTCCCTCGGGGGGTTCTGTGGGGGGTACTCCGGGAGTATGGGGTACCAGGCCCTTTGATAAGGGCTGTTAGGTCCCTGTACGACCGGTGTCAGAGCTTGGTCCGCATTGCCGGCAGTAAGTCAGGCTCGTTTCCGGTGAGAGTTGGACTCCGCCAAGGTTGCCCTTTGTCACCGATTCTGTTCATAACTTTTATGGACAGAATTTCTAGGCGCAGCCAAGGTGTTGAGAGGATCCGTTTTGGTGACCTTAGAATCGCTTCTCTGTTTTTTGCAGATGATGTGGTCCTATTGGCTTCATCAGCTCGTGATCTACAGCTTTCGCTGGAGCGGTTTGCAGCTGAATGCGATGCGGCCGGGATGAGGATCAGTTCCTCCAAATCCGAGGCCATGGTCTTGAGCCGGAAAAGGGTAGCATGCCCTCTCCGGGTCGGGGAGGAGGTCCTGCCCCAAGTGGAGGAGTTTAAGTATCTCGGGATCTTGTTCACGAATGAGGGAAAACTGGAGCGTGAGATCGATAGGCGGATAGGTGCAGCGTCCGCAGTGAAGCGGGCGCTGTACCGGTCTGTCGTGGTGAAGAGAGAGCTGAGTCAAAAGGCAAAGCTCTCAATTTACCGATCGATCTACGTTCCCACCCTCATCTATGGTCATGAGCTTTGGGTTATGACCGAAAGAACAAGATCTCGGATACAAGCGGCTGAAATGAGTTTTCTCCGCAGGGTGGCTGGACTCTCCCTTAGAGATAGGGTGAGAAGCTCAGTCATCCGGGAGGGACTCGGAGTAGAGCCGCTGCTTCTCCACATCGAGAGGAGCCAGTTGAGGTGGCTCGGGCATCTGGTTAGGATGCCTCCTGGACGCCTCCCTGGTGAGGTGTTCCGGGCACGTCCCACCGGGAGGAGACCCAGAGGAAGACCCAGGACGCGCTGGAGGGACTATGTTTCTCGGCTGGCCTGGGAACGCCTTGGGATTCCCCCGGAGGAGCTGCTCCAAGTGGCTGGGGAGAGGGAAGTCTGGGCCTCCCTACTTAGGCTGCTACCCCCGCGACCCGACCCCGGATAAGCGGAAGAAGATGGATGGATGGATGGAATTTCAATTTGTAAAACAAAACATTTGATGGATGGCAGTAATGTTTTATTCTAATAATTCTTATGGCTCTCTTCTGTAAAATAAAAATAGGCTTTAGTTACAGTTTTGCACGCTGTACCCCAAATATCTATACAGTAAATTAAGTGCGGGAGTATAACAAAAAAAAACAATATAACAAAAAAAAATGTCAACCAAGTGAAATTCAAACTCACGTCTCTGGAGTGGCAACGCAACACGTTACCACTAGACCACCACGGCTTGTTACTTCACAGTGGAGTTTGCTTTATTTCAAAGGCTACATGCAGGCGCGCGCATGCTTTTGTGTGCTTGCGCGTGTGCGTAAATATATATATATATATATATATATTATATATATATATATATATATATATATATATTATATATATATATATATATATATATATATATAATGGGCGGCCGTGGTGTAGTGGTAATGGCAGTCGTCTCCCGATCGGAAAGTTGGCGGTTCGACTCCCGGGACCCGCACCATGTGTCGTTGTGTCCTTGGGCAAGACACTTAACCCTGAGTTGCTCCCGGTAGGACTGGAAAGCACCTTGCATGGTAGTCTGCCGCCACCGGTTTATGAATGTGTGTAGCATTCAATATATATGTGTAGCACTTTGAGATTTTCAGTAATGACAAGTGCGTTATAAATTGAATTAATTATTATTATTATTATTATTATATATAAATATATATGTATTGGTGTATGTGTGTGTGTGTTAGGTGCAATGCGCAAAGTGCTGAGACCACGGTTTGCGTGCGCGCGCGCACACAGACAAGTTTCTCTTCAAAACTATCCATGTCTGTCAAAGCAAAAACAAAAAACGCCCACAAACTTTGAACCAATCACACGTTGCGAGCCGCATCGTCGGCGTCTTGCAGTTCTGCTTGGGGGCTACGTACAAGACGGGCTGTCACCGGGGGATCGCAGCGGGAGAGCGGCCAGAAATTGCGCAATGTTTGTTCACTCAACGGGGAGTAAAAGACGTAAGACAGAGCGTCTTGCGGAGTACAACCCAACCTTTAGTGAAAGGGTGAGAAGCTCCATCAATCAGAGAGAGCCTCATTGAAAGGAGTTAGTTGAGGTGGTTCAAGCATTAAGTCGCTGGAGGGATGGTGCATCTTCTCAGGTCTGGGAACACCTTGGGGTCCCCCCTTGAATTAGTTTGAAAGGAATGTCAGGGTTCCTCTCCTGGACCTGTTGCCTCTACGACAGAACACGGTGATTCTGCAGATGCCCTCACATATTCATTGGTTCCAATATTGGACCACTGTGATGTTTATAGGCCACACATGCTGGGCAGCTGAATGACTGGACCACCTGACTTTATGCATAACCACAATCTGACCCACATCAAACACCATCATATTGTCTACTGCATCAATGTTACATCATCAGCTGACTTTCAGTGGTTTGGCTGACTGTCAAATGCTCCTGCAACTGCCTGATAACACTATTTCTCTTCTTGTGATGGCACCACTTGTGCCCTCTGTTGCTTTTTCTAGATGGGCCAGGTCCTTGAAAATCAAACATTTTATTTTCCTATCACTGGTCTGCAATATGAACACTCTAGAACAGGGGTCTGCAACCTTTACGATCAAAAGAGCCATTTTTACAATTTTGTTCACTAAATTAAACGTATCCGGAACCGCAACAACCTGCTACAGATGTGGTTATCATCTGGCGGCCGGTGAGTGATACATGAAATGAAAGGAGGCAGAAGGTGGACTCCTCCTTTGTTGGAGGAGGCTTTTGTGACCATTAGGGATGACATGATAAAAGACCAGATTCTTGTGTGTGTGTGTGTGTGTGTGTGTGTGTGTGTGTGTGTGTGTGTGTGTGTGTGTGTGTGAGTGTGTGTGTGTGTGTGTGTGTGTGTGTGTG
>JBBPBX010017598.1:0-25541 GCA_038048925.1 Garcialebias charrua | reverse complement strand
GTGTGGGGGGGGGTGATCTATTTTTTACCATTTTTCAATTTAAAAATCTATAAGCTAGACTGTTCTTCATATAAAGAAATAAAGCACCAAGTTTAAGTATGTTTTACTCCTTGTAATTGCTCCAGTGTTTACATATTTGCAAAAGAAAAGACAAGAAAATTGCTTGAACTAGTCATTTTTTGTTGTTTGTGTAGCCGGACCCTACCAACAACGCCAAATGTAGCCGGACGGGTATTGATAAAAATAGGCAACTTTAGTTTAAAAAAATAAACAAGCTATTTTTAATAAAACAAAGTTTTAAAACCCCGAGAGCCACTCCGTAACCAGCTCCACAGTAGAGGCATGTTGATCTAGTTGGAGTGGCACACGTGAATCCGGAGAATACCACTCCGCACCCAGGACCTGCACCACAGTAGAGGTACGTTGATCCCTATTAAAAAATAAATTACAAGCTTAAAAACAGGTGAACCGCTGCTGTTTGTCCTTTTCACAGGCACATACATAATAAAAAACAAATGTTTACTGATGGTCACAAAAAAATAATTTGTGAAAGTGTCCCAGCCTTAAAACTGCAAAAACTACCAAACAACGCCAAATGTAGCCGGACAGGTGTTGATAAAAATAGGGAATTTTAGTTTAAAAAATAAATAATTTTTAATAAAGAAATGAGTTTGGTTAAAAACTTTACTAAAAGTTACCCTTAAGGCACATAGACCCGTTGCAGATGAGGCATGAGACAGATTCACACACTGGCACCAATTAGATTGCACAATTGTTTAATTTAAAATTAGGGATGGGACCGATCCGATCCAGCATTATTTAAGTATCGGATATCGGATCCAACCTGCCGATATTTTTCCGATACCAGCTTCAAAGAGCACTTGTGTTCAATCACATTCTGCGACTGCCCTTTTTAACATGGTATGAGTTAAACCTAATGAAGATACTCTTAAGCCTTACAATAGGGAACCCACTGACTTTAACAGCACACAAGACAGGAGGCAAGTATACCACACACATGTTCTCCTTACTCATGGTGCAGCTGAAAAAAAACTAAAAAAGCGCTAAGCATGATAGGAAAGACAACACAGCCACTCTCCTTAACCACTAAGAGAGTGGGTTTTGTTGTCTTACCCATTATAACCAATAGTTATAACCAATAGTTTGTCCAGCTAAAGCTGAAAAAACTAAAAAAGCGCTAAGCATGATGGGAAAGACTGCATAGCCACTCCCCTTAACCACTAAGAGAGTGGATTTTGTTGCCTTTCCTATAATGCTTAGCGTTTTTTTGGTTTTCCAGCTTTAGCAGTGAGCCATGAGCTACTGTTGTTTTTAGTTTTCCAGCTTTAGCTGGAAAACTAAAAAAACGCTAAGCATTATGGGAAAGACAACAAAATCCACTCTCTTAGTGGTTAAGGGGAGTGGCTGTGTTGTCTTTCCCATCATGCTTAGGACTTTTTTAGTTTTTTCAGCTGCACCATGCGTAAGGAGGACATGTGTGTGGTATACTTGCCTCCTGTCGTGTGTGCTGTTAAAGTCAGTGGGTTCCCTATTGTAAGACTTATGAGCGTCTTCTTTGGGTTTATCTCACACAATGTTAAAATGAATAGTTTGGGTATGAAAGTTTCATTATACAGAGTCACATACCTGAACAGTATTGGATCGGAAAAGTATCGGTATCGGTCGATTCTCAGTTATGAAGTATCGGTATCGGATCGGAAGTGAGAAATGTGGATCGGTGCATCCCTATTTAAAAATAGAGTTAAAAAGCACGTACACTTTAAAAAAACAATTATGACTCCAAACAACAATAAAAGTGCAATACTCTAAAAACAAGACAATCTCACACACAAAATCATACACCAGAGTTAATGTCACCGCCTGAGAGATGCTCAGTCAGTCAAGCAGCAGTGCACCTGTTAACTCGCATTTTTTTTAAGAGATCAGCAGGCCTCTACTGTTGCGCTGGTTATGGAGTGGCTCTCGGGGTTTGGAGTGCCATGTTCGCTGTGTTCCGACCCTGGTGGCAAGCTGGATTGACGGGACGTCGATTCAGTTTTCGGGGGTGAATGTGGCAGGATGACCTGCGGTCATTAAATGCACCACACATGCGGATATGTGATTGGTGGGTCTGGGGCTACTTCCGGTATAAAAAGGGGTAGTCCTCATTAGTTGACACGTCATCCGTGCTGGCTGTGTCGCGCTAGCGTTGATGTGCAGGGTCGCGATGATCCACTGTTCTCGCGACCAAATGTATGAGTTTCCTGTTTCCCTCTCCTGTTGAGGTGGAACAAGCTGCTGCTGTTTGTCCTTAGTGTCCATCTGCCTACTGTTTGTCCTTGGCGTCCATCTGTCTGCTGTTTGTCCTTGGCGTCCATCTGCCTGCTGTTTGTCCTCTGGTGTTCGTTTACCTGCTGTCCTGACTGGTTTCTATCCTCCATCTGAGTCGTCCATCAACTGGTCCTGTCGCCGTGTTGCTGTCCGCTGTCTGGACGGCGTGCGTCCTGAGGGCTGAGCTGAGCCGATCGATGCCCAGCTCGGACTAAACGAAGCGTACAGGTGTCTGCTTGAGTGACGTCTCTGCTGGTACGACGGATCCTACCAGGGTGGACTCTGGGCTACTGTTGCTTGACTGATTGAGCATCTCTCAGGCGGTGACATTAACTCTGGTGTATGATTTTGTGTGTGAGATTGTCCTGTTTTTAGAGTATTGCACTTTTATTGTTGTTTGGAGTCATAAATGTTTTTTTTTAAAGTGTACGTGCTTTTTAACTCTATTTTTAAATTAAACAATTGTGCAATCTAATTGGTGCCGGTGTGTGAATCTGTCTCATGCCTCATCTGCAACGGGTCTATGTGCCTTAAAGTGCGACTAAACCCAAAATTAACTTTTTTTAGCTGATAAACTCCCTAGAATGTGTTTAAAATGTTATCTAGCACTATGGCTGTGTTTATTCTCACATAATTGTGCATATCTGTGTAAATTGGCAATATTTGGCAATATTTGGTCTAAAAATGTGTTTACGGTAGTTCTATGGGTTGAACTGGTGGATTACACCTTAATTTTCTTATTTGTGCAAACGCTCATGTGTGACATGTCTGCTCATGTGTGATGTCACACAGGTGGTTCAAGCAGAGCCAATCCCCTGCAGAGATGAGAAGTGCATACCTTATATGGAAGTGCTGCATTTCACTCCTGACAAGCGGTTTTATTTTTATTTTCATTTTCATTTTTTTAGGCCTTTGGTTTTGGATGGAATGGGTGGAATAGATAAATACATCTACATGTTTATTCTTTGTTGTTGCTTGGTGTATGTTGTTGGCTAGAGGTTTAATTTGTTTTAGGTTGTTGCAGGTGGAGGCGTGAACAAAAGCACAACTCTACCTCCACCCCTCCTTGTCTCTCGACACGCCCATTTTCAGGGAGATTTTGGAAGGAGGAGTTACAGATCCACAGGGGTTTAGTCACACTTTAAGGGTAACTTTTAGTAAAGTTTTTAACCAAACTCATTTTTTTATTAAAAATTATTTATTTTATAAACGAAAATTCCCTATTTTTATCAACACCCGTCCGACTACATTTGTATAATGTTAAACAAACAACATTAGCACCCAGAAGAACTGGTCTAGTGACTAGACCAGTTCTTCTGGGTGTTAATCTTTATTTATTTTTTTTATTTTTTTGCCAGTGACTGTATTTGTACCGTAGTTACATTTAGAATTTATTGTACCTAAACTATTTTGCACCACCCATGAATCCTAAAAACTTGTTCCCTTTCAGTCAGGTCACGGTAGTGCAACACATGATATGGGAATTGCGTGACCGCGCGGTTCACCTGAAGCATTACAATCACGCCTTTTTAGGCAAGTGAGGCTTCTTTGTCACCAGAGGCCACGTCCCTCTGGGATAAAGATGCAGAACGCCTCACGATCGCCCTCTTTTTGCACTTCACCTACGCTTCAACCTGAACCTCGCGGGACTACTCTCTGACTGAACTGCCTAACCAGAGGTGAGCACGCTCCCTACCCAGAGCGTCACGAGAGAACACCATCCTGCGAACTGCTTAGTTGGCGTGGCTAACTAAGCTCAGAAGAACTGCTGTTCACGACCTGCTAGCTTCTGCTAACTGGGCCGCGCGCTCTCGCTGTTAGCTCTGTCTAACTGAGACTGCCTTCGACAAACTGCACGACAGAAACTTCGACACCTTCCCCCACCATGGCTCCTGAGAAGGCAAAGAAAACGACGAAGAACTCGGGCAAGGCTACAAGACCGGTTAGCCCTGAGTAACGGCCTTGCTCGAACGAATGCGGCTTCGTCATCGCATCGACGGACACCCACGACGCCTGCCCCATGTACCTGGGAATGGTTCACGCTAAAGCTGCTTTAGCTAACCCGGACGCGTGCACACACTGTAGCCAGCTTTGTCTAAATGTGAGGTACAGGCGCGTTGAGTTTGTTGCCAAGACGATGGGGAACGCCAGCGCAACAAAAGACCCGTTCCTGTCCGAGCCGCTTAGGCCCTCAGCAGAGCTCGAGGCCGACACAATGGCGGACAGCGGGGCGCTGACTTGGGGGACCAAATGGACCTCCGCGAGGAGGTGAGAGACAGCTCGGGTCAGTCCAACTTCTTCAAGTTCGACTCACGTGAGCTCCTTCACTCAGACGAGGCGTCCTTCACGGCCTCGTGTGACATGTCGTACGAGAACAATGAACAGGAGGACAATAGAGACTCCGAGGACCTCTCCCAGGGAGCGACACCAGCTCCGGGTGAGACGGACGTCTCCACCACGGCCCTGTTTGAACTGTGCCACAAGGCAACTGAGACTCTGAAAGTGACCTGGCCTGCACCCCCACCGCGCCAGCAACAGACCAGACTGGCAGGCAGCTACTTTCTAGCTAAACAGCAGGTACCAGTGAGACACAAAATGCCTGTGTTCCCGGACTTTCTGACTGAGCTGACCCGCTCATGGGCAACCCCCAAAGCACCGCTCTCCCTGCCTTTGTCACAGTTCCTCGATGTTGAGGACATGGAGGCGGTGGGCCCAGCTCGCATACCGCCGATGGACAAGACTTTGGCAGCATACTTAGCGCCAAAAACTTCTGGCTCCAAGCCAACACTCCCCAGCAAACAATGCTGCATGTCAGCGCTCTAGCTGGAGAAAAGCTACCGCTTTCTACAGGAAGGGTCTGATCTCATGTCACCATGTTTTGATAAGATCGGACAACACCTGTGCTGTCGCCCATGTCAACAAGGAGGGGAGTACCCATTCCCCACCCCTCCTGCTGTTGACCCAGGAACTGTTAACGTGGTGTAGCCCTCGTCTTCTGTCACTCAGAGCGACACATGTGCCAGGAGAGCTGAACTACGGGGCAGACGCTCTGTCGAGAGGAACGTCCCTCCACTCGGAGTGACATCTACACACATGCATTGTGGACCAGATCTGGGTACAATATGGGAAAGCAGATGTCCAACTGTTCGTCACCAAGGAAAACGCCCACCTTGCTATGTTTCACTCCATACGGGGCGTGAACGCAACGCTGGGGTCGGACACATTCACCCACGAGTGGACATCGACAAGGCTCTATTATGCCTTCCCCCCTGTGGCTCTAATTCAGTCGACACTGGAGCGTGTGCGTAGGGGGGGCCTCTAACTGATCCTGGTGATCCCTAGGTGGCCAAAGAAGGCCTGGTTTACAGAGCTGATCTCACTGTTAGTAGGAACACAGTGACAGCTGCCTGCTCACAGAAACCTCCTATCAAAGGCCCACGGGTAAATCTGGCACCCATGACCGAGTCTGTGGCAACTGTGGGCCTGGCCGCTGAGAGAAACAGGCTGATCGACTCTGGTTTACCCAATAATGTGGTAAATACAATTCAGAGCGCACGTGCTGTGTCCACTCAGACATTTTATGCACGAAAATGGCGTGTTTTTGAGATCTGGTGTCTGGAGAGGAATATTGTCCCATATTCTTGCAATATAGCTCAGCTTCTCACTTTTCTACAAGACCTGTTGGATAAAGGCCACTCCTTTTCCACCATTAAGGTCTTTTTGTCTGCTGTTTCAGCGTGCCACGAGGGATGGGGCCAGTGGCGTAACTTCCTGCAGGACTGGTATGGACGCGTCCCTACCAAAGTTGACCACTAGGGGGAAAGTCCCCACCAATATTTTGTTCACATATTTTACTTTCTGTGCTGTGTATTTAACCCCATTCATGCAGCTACTCAGAAAGAAAAGAAAAAAGTTATCTCCGCTTCCCACCGTCAACGAACCCCGACAAAAAACAAACAAACAAACAAAAAAACTTCCGAACAGCTGTTCTGACCAGCAGCGGCTCTGCATTTCGCGCATGCGCAGTTTGCAAGAAGCCATGACACGTAGAGGAGTCGTCTGATCACCCTACACGGCAAAATACGACCAAAAAGTAAGTAATTAAATTGTTTTGGTGCACAGTACTCATGGTGTTATTGTGTATTTACACAGTTTAGAGTGTGCATGCATTTCCTGAACGTAAGTAAATCGTTTTGATGACGTTTTGCGTGTAATATGTGCGCGACTTCAGGCAGAGTGAAAACTACGTTTGTTTATGTGTGAACACTGTGTGCGCGAAGTTAGTCCGAGCTTTGTGAATTTAATTTAAACAATATAATCATCCTGCTGCAGAGGAGGGAGGGATGGAGGACGAGTTGAAGAAGTGGCTGCAGATACTTCTAGCATATTTAGCTCCATCTACAGTACTAGCATATCACGGTGAATCAATGAACAACCTGAAAACAATCTGAAAAGCTCTGAAGCAGGTGGAGCACAATCTTATTTATCTTGAAGCAGACACAGAGCCCAGCTAAAGCCTTAAAGTCCTCCTTCACTTTGGCTGTTAGTTTCAACATCAGGTGTAATACCAGCAGGTTGTTCATGCAGCAGGGCAAGAGAGGTGGCTGCCACACTGCTGCAATACTGTGGAATAAATGCTGATAATTGTTTTACTAATTACTTTAATTAAAATTGTAATGATAGTGTGCACCTACTGTTTTTAGTTTGGAGCAAGCCTGGATAAATTGTTGTACTCAGTGCAGCTCCTAAATATTAAAGTCCTCTAAATAGCTTCATTTCATTTTCAGAGTTTCTATCGGCCAAATTGTGACATCAGATGTTTAGAAGATTCTTCCCAATGGACAAAGTGGATTCAACCTGCAGGTGAGTAAATGTTGTAACTTACAATATATGAATTATTGGGGGAATGGTGGTGCAGAGGTCAGAGAAGGTGGGCCTGTGATTGGAAAGTCTCGGGTTCAACTCCTGGTACTGTCAACATCAAAATGTGGATGGAAAATGTGAAACACCCACACCTGCCTCCACCCTCATTTGCCCCACTCTGGGCCCTTGAGCAAGGCCCTTAACCCCCACCATCTGCTCCCTAAACAAGTCTCTCTTAAAAATGAGTTCTCGTGACTCAGTGAGACTACTCACATTCCACTCCTGTTTGGTGTCAGTCAGACACCATTGCACGACTACAACTGGTCCAAAACGCAGCAGCTTGATTTTTAACCAGTACAGACAAAAGAGAGCACATTACACCAGTCCTGGCCTCCCTGCACTGGTTCATCTTCGAATCCAGTTCAAAATTCTCCTGTATGTCTACAAATCGCTGAACAGTCCCCAACCCCCAGCTCTGTTCTCTGAGGTCAGCGGACAAGTTACTTCTCACAGTTCCACTCGTCTTAAGGTCAGAGGTGACAGGGCCTTCTCTGTAGCAGGTCCAAGACTCTGGAATGAGTTACCTCTGCTCGTCAGACAGACCCCCTCCCTCTCAGTTTTCAAATCCCATTTAAAGACTCACTACTATTCAGTAGCTTTCAACACCAGATGATCTGTGTTTGAACCTGTTTGCTTCACACTGGTTGGTCGTTATATTTATTATCTGCAACGTTTTTATCTCTAAATTCCGTTTTTTTACTTCATTGTGTGTGTTGCCTGTTGTTTGATTGTTTGTACAGCACTTTGGTTGGCCTTGTCGCTATTTTAAGTGCTCTATAAATAAAATGGCATGGTATGGGTATCTGTATAAATAAAGGGTAAATGAAAAAAGAAATTAAATTATGTGACAGATATTTTCAACCTTCATTAAAACATGTTGAACATTTATTCTTCCAGGTTCAGCTGACAGACGTGCCTGGAGCTGCAGAGCTGCTCGCTGGTTATCTGGACACCAACAGAACATCTGGAGCTGGACATTTCTTTTGACAAAGACTTTACAGATACACAGATGAAACTCCTCCAGAAATTTTACTTTTCAAACATGCTTCCAGCTTTGGTAGATGAATTTGTTGCAAAGAAGATGCAGCTCTGCCACAAACACTGCATTTTAAAGATATTAAGGTAAGTACATACACAACACATCAAGAGCACTGTATGAAGCTAGAGAGAAAATAACAATCTTAATTGTTGTTGTTTTTTACAAACCGGATTCCAAAAAAGTTGGGACACTAAACAAATTTTGAATAAAAACTGAATGCAATGATGTGGAGGTGCCAACATCTAATATTTTATTCAGAATAGAACACAAATCACAGATCAAAAGTTTAAACTGAGAGAATGTATCATTTTAAGGGAAAAATATGTTGTTTCAAAATTTCATGGCGTCAACAAATCCCCAAAAAGTTGGGACAAGTCCATTTTTACCACTGTGTGGCATCCCCCCTTCTTCTTACAACACTCAACAGACGTCTGGGGACAGAGGAGACCAGTTTCTCAAGTTTAGAAATAGGAATGCTCTCCCATTCATGTCTAATACAGGCCTCTAACTGTTCAATCGTCTTGGGCCTTCTTTGTTGCACCTTCCTCTTTATGATGCGCCAAATGTTCTCTATAGGTGAAAGATCTGGACTGCAGGCTGGACATTTCAGTACCCGGATCCTTCTCCTACGTAGCCATGATGTTGTGATTGCTGCAGAATGTGGTCTGGCATTATCTTGTTGAAAAATGCAGGGTCTTCCCTGAAAGAGATGACGTCTAGATGGGAGCATATGTTGTTCTAGAACCTGAACATAGTTCTCTGCATTAATGGTGCCTTTGGAGCCAAGATGGTGTAGTGGTTAGGGCGTTTGACTTGGGACCCGAAGGACGCGGGTTCGCGTCCCGGCCACTACACATCTTGGGGTGTCTATGAGTGCACACCTATTTCTCCAGCTCCCCGAGCGCCTTCTATGGCTGCTCACTGCACCGCCTGGTAGGTGGTTGGGTTAAATGCAGAGACGAATTTCGTCTGTGTATGGGAAACATACGCAGATGACAAGATTAGACAATTATTATTATTTCCAGACATGCAAGCTGCCCATGACACAAGCGCTCATGCAACCCCATACCATCAGTGATGCAGGCTTCTGAACGGAGCGTTGATAACAACTTGGGCTATCCTTGTCCTCTCTGGTCCGGATGACATTGTGTCCCAGTGTTCCATAAAGAACTTCAAATCGTGACTCATCTGACACAGAACAGTCTTCCATTTTGACACACTCCATTTTAAATGACCCCTGGTCCAGTGCAAACGTCTGAGCTTGTGGAGCTTGCTTAGAAATGGCTTCCTCTTTGCACTGTAGAGTTTCAGCTGGCAACAGCGGATGGCACAGTGGATTGTGTTCACTGACAATGCTTTCTGGAAGTATTCCTGAGCCCATTCTGTTATTTCCTTGACAGTGGCATTCCTGTTTGAGGTGCAGTGACGTTTAAGGGCCCGGAGATCACGAGCATCCAGTAGAGTTTTACGGCCTTGACCTTTACGCACAGTGATTGTTCCAGATTCTCTGAATCTTTTGATGATGTTCTGCACGGTTGATGATGATAACTTAAAAGTCTTTGCTATTTTATGCTGGGTAACACCATTCTGGTATTGCTGCACTATCTTTCTGTGCAACAATGGTGGAATTGGTGATCCTCTTACCATCTTGGCTTCTGAGAGACACTGACACTCTGAGAAGCTCTTTTTATACCCAATCATGTTGTCAATTGACCTAATTAGTGTTAATTGGTCTTCCAGATGTTCTTTATATGCTCAATTTCCTTTTTCCAGCCACTTATTGCTACTTGTCCCAACTTTTTTGGGATTTGTTGACACTGTGAAATTTTGAATCAACATATTTTTCCTTTAAAATGTTACATTTACTCAGATTAAACTTTTGATCTGTCATCTATGTTCTATTACGAATAAAATATTGACATTTGCCATCTCCACATCATTGCATTCAGTTTTTATTCACAATTTGTTTAGTGTCCCAACTTTTTTGGAATCCGGTTTGTAGTATTATTTTCATTCATTCATTCAACCTTTATCTTTATTATCTTGTAATGCTCTTTTGACAATGCAAGTTGTTGCCGGAAGGTCCTATTTAAATAATTTTTTTTATTGTTATTCCTGTCTTTCTGTATCTTGCCTTCTTCCAAAGACTTTTTGTATAAAACTTGTGTGCTGATGAAATGAAAATGAAGGTGTTAATAACAATGTACAATGATCTGACAGGATAAATGCTAACTCAGGGTGTCATACAGCTGTTAAACTGCTACTCAGTGTCATACAGTTGTTACACTGCTAGTAAGGGTGTCATACAACTGTTATTATTATGACATACACAATTGTAAAAAGTACCGGTACTTTGTCCAAAAAAGCAGATGCAGCATTTTCGATTTCCGTCCCCACCAACTTTCAACCCAAAGTTACTCCCTTGGATGGGGCGGAAAGTCACCTGGCTCCCACTCTCTCGTGATCCGGTTCATGAAAGGAGTTATGAGAGTGAGGCCTCCGAGCAGAGTCCTGGCCCCACAGTGGGACTTATCTCTGGTCCTGGAAGCCCTCTACGATCCTCCATTTGAGCCTCTGCAGAGTGCTAAAATTGATCTATTGTCTTATAAGACTGCCCTTCTTTTAGCTTCATGTTCTACTAAACGTGTGGGGGACCTGCATGCATTGTCAGTTCACCCCCACTCAGTTTGCTCAGGATGGGTCAAAGGTCACTCTGCGACCAAACCTAGCATATTCGCCTAAAGTCCCAACGTTAAATTACAAAAGTCTGGGTTTTGAACTGTCAGCTTTTCCTCCCCCTCCTATTCTGTCTACAGAACCGAGGCGTTTAAACGCGCTCTGCCTTATGCGGGCTTTGAGCAACTACATGGAGAAAACCAGCAGCTGGCGAAAAACAAATCAGCTGTTTGTATGTTTTGCTGCTCGTGTTGCAGGCAGAGCCCTGTCAAAGCAGCGCCTCTCCCACTGGGTGACAGAGGCCATTTCTAGAGCATACAGCAGCAAAGGTCAGCAGGTGCCCAGTGGTGTACATGCACACTCAACTCGAGGGGTGGCCACGTCCTGGGCCTTATTTAAATGAGTGTCAGAAGCAGAGATCTGTGCTGCCGCTAACTGGACATCTCCTAACACGTTCATAAAATACTACAGCTTGGATGTCACAACTCATGACGTCACACAAGCTGTGTTCTCTACAAAGGAGAGCTGAATGTACTACCGCCTGTCTGTTTGGGCCTAATGTTGCACAAAGCATGCATTTCCAGGGCATGATGGTATGTTCCCATATCATGTGTTGCACTGCCGTGACCTGACTGAAAGGGAACTGGAGGTTATGCACCATAACCAATGTTCCCTGAAGGAAGGAAACAAAGTGCAACACTCGTTTGCCCCTCCAATGCACAAGCTCGGCAAAGTGCTTGCAGAGGGCGATCATGAGGCGTTCTGCGTCTTTATACCAGAGGGGCGTGGCCTCTGGAAGAAGCCTCACTTGCCTAAAAAGGCATGATTGTAATGCTTCAGGTTAACCGTGCAGTGGCGCAATTCCCATATCACGTGTTGCACTTTGTTCCCTTCCTTCAGGGAACATTGGTTATGGTGCATAACCTCCAGTTTCATGGTGTCTCCAGATGTTTTTACTTCATGCTGATTTTCACGTGGTCACTTAAGTTCCCCCCAACATCTGTTTTTGTGTTGCCACTACATTCTCTCACATGCTGATTGTGCTGTTTAGGAGGACCAAACAACTGGAGTGTTTATCATGTACACAATCAAATTAAAACCTTTCATGAACTCTCCCATAAGGCAAATAAAACAAAAAAATAGCAATAAACCCACGTTTCTGATCGCAAACTTGTCTCCATTTCCGACGTTAAAACAAAAACTCTACACTTCCAGCTCACGCGCCATCCTTCCCCGTGCGCGCGCAACCCACTCACTCTTTCCTGTAATCTCCATCTGCGCTTCTCCTCCTCTGTTCTGTGATGGGGCTCATGCTCAGTGTGGGGCTGAGGCTGGAGGCGCGCAGGTCTCTGTGAGCTCCACAGTCCACGAGCGTCCTGGCGCAGACCTGCAGCAGGACACCGGATGGAAGTACATGTACCACCATCCTGAGGAAGGGGTCTCTTCAGCCTGAGGCGGACAACTTTACTTCCCTTCCTCCTCTGAGGGGGGTCTCTCTGAGTATTTCTATCTGTCAGAGCCGACCCGCTCGTCCTGCACCCATGGATTCGGATCAGAATGTGTACCTCTGCAGGGACAAAGGCATCATGCGGAAGAGAGCCCTGCTCCTTCGGAAGGGTTGCAGCTTCGAGATTACCAGGTAGGTCTCCTTGAGGTTGTTGTTGTTCTTAGGTGGGGATTGGATTTTTGTGCGGGACTTGATCACAGCAGACAATCTCTGTGTCTCTGTTGTCTGGATTTGCCATTTTCCGCCCGTGCGTGCGCAGAGATGAAGACGTGGGATGTCCCGACGCATGGATGCGTTTGCGAGGAGCGAAGTGGTTTCATGTTTCATGCTGTTTGTGTCACACATGACCATCTGCTGTTTGATTCGTGTTGATCCGTACACCCCCAGCGCCGTGCGTAACCTCCCCACACCGACGCGTCATGCACCTGACTCTGCAACGTTCCCAAACGTGGAGATACTTTGTGAATCCACAGGCAACATTAGAAGCAGATTTGATTTTGATATGGCTGACAGATCTAATCATATCCTTCATTAGGGAAAAATAAAATAAAACAAATTAGGGTTGTGCTGGTGCAGTCACAGAAAGGCAGGGTGACTAACCGACCACATAAATGGCAGCTGGTGCAACTTCCCTGCATGACAGACTGGTTTTCTGAGCCGTGGCCTCTTGTGGTCATCTCCAGCAGGATGACATCCTCTCTACGTGCTCTTGCTTTGTGTGCGTGCGCATGTGTGGCCCCTCTCTACCACAGATTGGTGGCTTGTCCGGCCAACATGTTCTCACTCCCTATACTCGTCATATATTGATGATAAGGGTCAGGGTCCGGCTGATGTCACATCTTCCTCTTTGCATATTCCTTTAAGTTTTTTCCACAATGTTTCAGCTCAAAGTGGTTTGCAAATAAATTGTAACGCTGCAGTTTCTTTATGCTGCGTTACATCACAATTAAATAAATGTAATCGTTTTTTAAAGCACATTTAAAACAACAAAAGTGCAGAAAAGGCAGTCATATCAAGTAAAAGCTCTACATGTGCAGTTTAGGCTTGGTTCTTAGTCATCTGTGTTTTCAGTACAGTATATGGGATGCTTTATGTTTAGTTTTCTCCCGTTTCCCTAAGATTCAGATTGTTCTGCTTCACACCTGTCACTCATTCTGTCATCGTCCCAGCCTGCTCAGTGGAGCTGCATGCTCCCCCATTAAAAACAAAAAAACTGGGAATACATACTATGTTTTATTTATTCCCATAAACATTATGACTCCACACACAATAATACCATGCCTGCAGTGTTTCTCAATTTTACTTTTACTTTCTTGGATACAAATCAGCATGACAAAATATGACTCACACTGTTCCTTCGTTCGGATGGATTTAAATCCTTCATAAAAGCTCACAATGTCCATTACTCCAACTAAGTAAGTCCAGTGGATGGTATCATTGTTTGCCCTTGGATACACTTTTATTTCTTATTTTGTTCATTAATAAGAATAAACACTGCAAAATGTCACATCATGTTGATACTGATCTGTTTCTTGTTGCTGCGTTCATCTGTGACCATCTGCTCATAATGACTCATGTTCGTGCTGCTGTTTATAATGATGTTTTTCTACTACATTAGGGCTTAGTGTATTACTAGCTGATGTCTCTCTTAGTTAATCCTAGATGTTATTATTGTTTTTCTCTTGCATTTGTTGTTGGATGTAACTGGGACCCTGTGTACATAATCTCGTTTTCAACACATGTACTACATGCGGTGCAAATGACAATAAATTATCTCTGACTCTGACTCTGACTAATAAATAGATGTCCATGAGCCCAGCTGCGTTCATCTGTAATCATCCTGTCCAGTACTTATACTTTGTATTTTGTTGTGCATGCCATAGATCCTGTTCAATCCCATTTGTTGAAACCTGCCTGTCTGTTATTTATTAATTAATTTATTCTATAATGTTTTTTTTTTCCTTCCATGGTTTTGTGCATTCTGCATGCAACTATCCATTACAATACGGGTCTTGGTTGTGTTTGAACTAGCTGTTGGACATAACGTTTCTCCTGACCGAGACCGTTCAGAAAGATATCTGTAACAGGTGTGACATTATTTTTTCCTAAATTAAATTACTTGCAAATAAATCCATTCAAAAAGTCAAAATATTCCCAATAAGGCTAAAACAAACAGTAATTCTTTTCAGTTGTGCAAATGCCTACTTTAGATTCTAAATTTTGGGTTCGATATTCACCCAGTGACGTTTCACAAATTAGTAATAAAACTATATTCTGTATCTCTGAAAGCAGTGATGCAAATCCTGGTTCTCAAGGTCCACTATCCTGCATGTTTTAGATGTTTCTCAGCTTGATGCACCTAATTACTTTGTAGAATGCATGAGTGAATTTGAAGATCTGCTGAAGGGAAACGACTAAAACATGCAGGATAGTAGTCCTCGATGACCAGGATTGGACATCATTGTCTAACAGATTCTCGGGGGCTATTATTCTGCCTGTTTTAGATGATTTTTCTCTTCAGCACGGCTTATTTAAATAAATGGGTGATTAACGAGCTTATTCAGAACATGAAGAAATGCCAAAGAGGAACTTTAGCCAGTGAGTCAGGTGTGTTTGAGCCGGAAACAACACAAGCATGAATAATGACCCTCAAAGTCTGGAATTGGGCACCACTGTCCTACTGCTTAAAAAAAGGCTAATGATCCACAACAACAATTTGGAAAAGCAGAGTTGTCACATAATCAAGTTTTTTCTAGTTAAAATGAGATTGTTCATTTTTTTTCACTGACATATTCCAGTAGGTTGTATTATCTTGCAAATTAGCGCTCGTCCAAACCTTGTCCTCACTCCCACGTTCGCTCTAATTTTCTTCTATTTTAGGCAAACCATTCATCTGCGCAGAAGGACAATTCTCATAACTTGCACTTCATTACTTCTTTATCCCAGCTTGAGTGCGATGATGAAACTCGTAGGACTGCCAGGTCTCGCTCAAAGTGCATGCGGGGGTGAACTGTGGTTCCTTCCAATTGCATGTCCCTTCTAATTAGCCTGATCTAGGCTGAATATAGCGAAACAAAACTTGTTCCATTTCTGTAGTCCATTCAGAGTCGCGTTGAAAAGCTTTCTGGCAGTTTGTCTCTCAGACCCGGGCGGTTTAACAGACAATCAATCAAAGCTGGCTGTGGAGTGTCTCTGAATGGGGCAAACAGATTCTCCGGCGATGAGCTGGAATACAGGTTTAAGTAAAGAGCTGCTGCTGAGAGGCCGGTGGATGTTCTGTGTGCTGCACAGTGCATTATTGTGCACACAAAGGACTTTGTAACAGGGAATGTATGGAACTGTATGTTGGATATGTATGCACACAGGCTGGCTGAGGAGTTCTCACATGCTTGTCAGTGGAATTATGACGTCACCACTGATCTGCCTTCTTTACGTCCTCCAGGCTTTAGATGGTCTCAGTGTGGAAAACGTCTAGCACCTTAAAATAGAAACCGAAAATGTTTCCATCTTGTTGAGTCTTTTGACCGGTTCAATGCGAGGTTGATACGTTTGCAAAAGATAGCCATCATCCTTTCTTCGTCTAATCTGATGAGGTCTTTCAAATGTCCTGACTTTTCTAACAAAAAAGCCCAAAGCACCTTTCTTGTGCCACACAACAACAACAAAATAATGGATTATTTGCAGTTTTATATCTAAATGAGCGGAAACTATATAAACTCTGCACCAAGCCATTAGTTTGCTTTATCTCCGGAGTCCACTCATCTAAACTAACAGAGTAAAACTGACATGAGTTGTGCTAATCTCCCGTCATTAATCCGTTTAGCTACAAACACGTCCCGTTTATTATTTACAACCGTGGGCACCGTTTTTTCATGACTAAGCGTTATGTAACGAAGTCAGCAAACTGCCAGCTGGAGGATGCTCTCTGTGACAGCAGGTAGCCGCAGTGTTGCAGGTGGAAGCGGAAAACTTGGACGGATCCCTGGAAGCAATTACTGGGTCATTTTCCTCTGCGGTGCTGGATTTGCTGGTTGAGAAGTGCAGATGCTTGTTCACCTTCTGGGCATGTTGCACTTGCAAATGGAGTTCTAGGTGTCAGTATTATGCAGGATTTTAAAGGGAAACCTGTTTCTAGATCTTGGTGCCTACTAACCTATGCATGGACCTCCAGTGACATGGGTGAAATCAGCTTCAACGTGTTGGCATCTGGAGCTACGCAGAGTGTAAATACATGACACTTGGATTATCGTTGCCTACAATTCATTGCAGTCCAAGCAGTCTGCACACAGTGATATAGTTTGGATCTTTCCTGCAGCCACGATCAGCTGCGGAAAACTCATGAGATGTAACCTCACAAGAGTTTAACGGCAATTTAATGAGAAAATGTTCACCCAGTTTTATGCAGTGCAGCTAGACTTGTTAAGCTTCATAGAGTGCTTTCACAGTGGGTTAAATCAATGTCATGTCACTACAGATGGATCAGACAGGAATCTTGTGTTAAAGCCATATTTTTAAAGTTTTTTAATTGAGCCTCAGTTGCTAATATCAATTCAAAATCACTCCACAGTCCAGTCAAGTTGACAAAACATGTTCCATGGATAACTGGACACACAGTTTGTTCCTCGGCTTCATAAAGGGTTGAATAGACTGTTTTATTCACCGGTGTGGTTGAGTCACTGAACATTCTGCTGTTGTACCTGCGCTATCTTGACCACTAAATATGAGCCGAACTGTTACTTAACACATCAACACTGATGTCACCAGTGCCCCATAATTTATTGTTGTCTAAAGAGAGAAAATGTTTGGGTATCTGCGCAAACAGTTAAATAATTAGGAGCATGCAAAACATCTAGAATGAATCTTACATAAAATATAAAATGCATACGATATGACTACAAACATACTAACAAAGTGACAGATTTGCGAGTTGTTAAATTTTCTTATTGGAGCAGCACTTTCTGTTGTACTGGAGCGTTCATACTCTGTCATATTTTCATGCTCTGCTGTTTAACTTAACTTTTACTTTATTTGTGCACACTTAAAACCACAAACATAGAAATACAACAGCTTATACAATACCGTATTCATCGGAGTATAACACACAGTTTTTTTGCTCATTTGAATGTCCTGCGTTGCGTGTTAGACATTGAAGCGTGTTATTTATGGATTTTTTCCCATATTTTTAGACCCATTTTTGGCTCTGATTTCGCCGTTTTTCGTTTTGGGCAAAAATGGTGCAGTACCAGTTTCGGCCGCTATGGGCGCTATGGGCAGCAGCAGAGGACTCGGAGAGCGAAGAGGAAGAGGAGGGCCACTTCCAGACCATTTCTAGCTCATGTGTCCAAAAAAAGCCTCCTCTGGTCGGACAGACTCTGTCGCTGCCCGCCTCCTACTCTAGATGTAGCTGCTGTTACTAGCCTGTTAGCTGTGAGGTTCGCTGTTTTTGTTAGCAAGATAACTCATAAACTACACCGTGGATTTTCTTGAAACTTACAGAGCGTAATTTGGTGGTCATTTACAAACTGTTAGCTGTATAAGACATTTGAGATTAAAATTCAAATTTTTTATCATTTATTTTAGTAGCGCACGCGAAGAAGTCAATCCGAAACAATTTATAATCTAGCAGATTTGACCATTTCGTGAATTGATTAAGGAACGGTTAAGCTCAGGAACCCTTGTGCTATAAAGTCAGCTAAGAAATATATTTTTTAAGCATTTATTTAGCTAAATTTAAAGAAATAAAGCGTCCCACCCGCCTGCATGCAAATCGGCGAACTACTTTTTAAAATCCAGCTGATTTGAACATTTCGTGAATTGGTTAAGCTCAGGAACCCTTGTGCTATAATGTCAGCTAAGAAATATATTTTTTCTCGCAAAGAAATAATAGTTTTTACTGTGTTAACTTGTAAATTCCTTCGTGCCTGCTCGCTTCTGTGGCTGCCATTTTAAGCAGGGCAAATGAGGCGCTGACGCGTCGCGTAGCGGTGATGCATAATAGATGCGTATTGTACAACGAAGCGTGTTATTTTCAGATTTTTTAAATATATTGGCAATAATTGGACAAAGAGTGTTATACACAGGAGCGTGTTAAAGTCCAACGAATACGGTACTTAAAGATCTATACTGCTTATGTAATGGGGCAAATAAATAAAACTGTAATATTAAGAGCAATCAAAATCTAAAATGAAATGAAAGGCATGAAAAGGAGAAGATTGACATTATATATTTATTTGTGCCACGATATTTATTTTCAAAAGGTAATGTTGAATTTTTAGTTTTGAACACTCATTATAATTTCCAGGAAACATCTCAGACTGGTGCACAAAATCACATCTTTTAAAATCCTTTAGGTAATACAAAATGTGTTCCTCATTCACACGAACATAGTATTTTTTATTAGGGATGCACGGATCCACTTTCTTCACGTCCGATACCGATATCCGAGATCCAGCATCGACCAATACGATCCGATACAGAAAAACGGTGCTGAATTAAGATAAAACTTTTTTTTAAAATACAGACATAAATGTACTGAATTACAAATTTACTGAAAACTCTGCACCAGTACAGAGCACTTAAACACAGTAGTTCCACAAGCTTGGTCAAACATGTAAAAGCAACACAACTTTAATTTGTTCAGCCAGTGCAATTATGAGTATAACATCCAATTTGAAATAAATAAATACATAATAAAGACACTGAAACTGACTAAAACAATAGGTTGACAACTTTGGTCAAACATGAATAATAAATTTCAACAAACCTTTTAAGTGATTCAGGAATTCTAAATATAATGTAAAATAAATAATGAAGGAGCTGAAATAAGAGGAAAAACAATCACTTCACTAGTTGGCAGATATTTAAAACAGACAGCAATCAGCTCCTGTCCTTATGGATCGGTCACATTGTCACAATACCCGATCAAGATTTTTTTCAATAAAGTACTGGTACCGATACTATTATTGAATCGGTGCATCTCTATCTCTAATTTTTATATGCCCGTCCTGGTATAGTATTTGTCTTTCTGTCCTTATGGCTGTACACCAGTAAACTTTTGTCCCGCCTTTAACTTCTGATCTGCTAAAAAAATTTTAACCAAGTACACACCTGCATCATCACCAGACTGAGTGTTGAGGAATATATTCATCACCCCAGCTCCAAGCCATAAATCAAGGGCAAAGGTTATGCAAGGTCTTTGCTTTGTCGGGCCATTGCTACAGATTGTTGTCTAACAGTTTGTTGATGGACATATAACGTGCTGTATGCTGAACTCTTGTTTGTATTAGTATCTCGTTGTTCTTTTTTTTCTTTTAAATTTATTCATTTCAAATTGAAAAAAAAAAACACAAGAAAATTATTTACAAAACCACATTATAAAACAAAACAATACATGAAATGAAAGGAGGCAGAAGAAGAAAAAAATATTATTATTTCTGCCCCTTCTTCAAACAAAATTAATTCAAACAATCAATTCAAATAGCAATCGCATATATATAAAAAATATAAGATATTAAATTATTTCTCACACAAAACCATAAATAGTAATTTGCATATAAACCAATTTACGAGTATTTGTTTAGAAATTTCGTTTTAATCATTTTCTTAAATATAGATATTGACTTTGCAATTTTAATATCAAGTTCCAAACAATTCCACAGTCCTATTCCCTGTACTAAAGTAGACCTACTCTTTAAACTAGTTCTGTATTGTGGCGTAACAAATATATCTGTTCCCTTGAGATTATAATTACTAGTCCTTTTTACAAAAAGCCTTTGGATGTTTGAGGGTAATGAGAAATTCTGAGCTTTGAACAATAATAAAAGAATATTGTAGTCAACCAAATCATAGAACTTTAGCAATTTCAATTTGTAAAACAAAACATTTGATGGATGGCAGTAATGTGTTCTTGTAATAATTCTTATGGCTCTCTTCTGTAAAATAAAAATAGGCTTAGTTACAGTTTTGCACGCTGTACCCCACATATCTATACAGTAAATTAAGTGCGGGAGCATAATTTTATTATATAACAAATACAGTGCTTTATCATTTAGTAAATCCCTAACTCTATACAGGTAGTCCCCGACTTACGAGCGCCCTTACATACGAGGTCCCAGACTTACGAGCTGGCAAACGAGCAGTAAATTTGTAAAAAATACAGCACTTTTTTGTGTTTTTAGATGAAAGTGTGTTAGCTAACCGTTTGGAAACACGTTTCTGAGCATGTTCATGAACTAGTATGAACGTTTTTGATGAAAAACGAGTGTTCGTAGTAGCGCTAGCTTAAATTTTCCGACTTACGACCGAAAATACGGACTTACGAGAACACGTGTTTCATGTTCCGACGTACGAATTTTCGTCTTACGAGCGACTCGCAGGTACGGAACTCGCTCGTAAGTTGGGGACTACCTGTACAGCACTGCAATAGACCTAGATATTTTAGTTTTTACAAAATGTATGTGTTGTTTCCATGATAACTCAATAATTACACCCAAAAACTTCACCTCCCTTACCCTGCATATCTCAAAACCTTCAATCTTAAAAGGAACATCAACATCTTTTAACAAATCAGAAGTTATGGAGAGCTTGAAAATATGGTGAGTTTAAGATTAAATCATCGGTTTTTGACTTCTGGTTCACAGCGAGGTCCAATCGAAGAGTTAACTCGAGCTGAAGTTGGTCAAAACTCACGTTTGAGAGATAAAAGCACGACGGCAGCTTCTTATTGAGTTTGACTCGAGACTAAATCAATTTGCCGAGATGATATTGAACTCTTAAAGTGAGCTGTCAGCACTTGTTTGTAATATAATCATGCTTTGACAAGAGATTCAAAAGAGGTTTAAAATGTTGAGCATTGGTTTTAATCCTCAGCAGGTCAAGCAGGAAAGCAAACGATTGGACTACTCCTTTAATAAATACGAGCCTATGAAGTCAGAACTCACACGAGACAAGTATTGCTCTCAAGACGTGAACTTAACGGAGAGTCTGGACGTCCTCCAAGAGCAACAGATCCTAACCTTGTTGAAGACTTTTCATTATTTTCCACACAAACTCTGCAGCAAGCCCCTCTGCCTGTCACCGAACTCTGTGCTGATCCTTCTTGAATGAGATCAGACAACATGGTGACGCTCAAAGGAGCAGAAAAATGTACTGGCTCGGCTCGACTCGGACCACAAACTGGCAGAGCAAGCGCAGCTCCGAGAGACGGTGCCAAGGAAACAAAACAAAATACGAGAATGATTACAAACCTGCAAACTCTGATCCCAGGAGAAGGATGTTCACAAATGCATACAATAAGATGTGTGCTTGTACTAGAACTCACTGATGCAAATTCAAATGTTCACATTTCAAAAGAAGGAACATGCCATGTGCACAAGCTACAAAACCTGCGATCATTTTACCTCCATACTCATCACTAACATTTGAGTTTATTTAGGGAAAGGCATGTGCTGGCAAAGAGAGGTTTAACTGGACCACGAGTGAAGGAATGCAAATCCATCATCGAGCTAACGCTGTGTGATCAGAGCATGCTGTTGTGATTTGTAACACAGAACTAAAAATGTGTTTGGATGAAGCGTTTGCTCACACTGTTGGCAGGAACGATTCAGTAAATGTTGGCTGCACTTATTAATCACCTCACTGTCTCCTGTCCATCATTAAACGAAAAGAATAGCTTCACCTGCAGCTGCAGATCTCTGTAGCACTCTGAAACCCACGCCGTCAGTCATCCAAACTTCTATCTTTCTCTCTGATTTTCTTTTTCTTTTAAAGCCACAGCTCAGATCTTTCGAAGTAATGAGCAGTTAATATCCTACCTGTTTAAGATAGCTGTTGACAACCTCAATTTGGACATACAACAGAGAGTTTAGGCTTCACCAGTTTGACAAAATAATGACTGAACTGTAATAAATTATTTGAAAATGTTGTTAACATAAAAACAATTTACTTTGATTTTGTCTTGGACTAGCCCAGGGGTCTGCAACATGTGGCTCTGGAGCTACATGTGGCTCTGGAGCTGCATGTGGCTCTGGAGCTGCATGTGGCTCTGGAGCTGCATGTGGCTCTGGAGCTGCATGTGGCTCTGGAGCTGCATGTGGCTCTGGAGCTGCATGTGGCTCTGGAGCTGCATGTGGCTCTGGAGCTGCATGTGGCTCTGGAGCTGCATGTGGCTCTGGAGCTGCATGTGGCTCTGGAGCTGCATGTGGCTCTGGAGCTGCATGTGGCTCTGGAGCTGCATGTGGCTCTGGAGCTGCATGTGGCTCTGGAGCTGCATGTGGCTCTGGAGCTGCATGTGGCTCTGGAGCTGCATGTGGCTCTGGAGCTACATGTGGCTCTGGAGCTGCATGTGGCTCTGGAGCTGCATGTGGCTCTGGAGCTGCATGTGGCTCTGGAGCTGCATGTGGCTCTGGAGCTACATGTGGCTCTGGAGCTGCATGTGGCTCTGGAGCTGCATGTGGCTCTGGAGCTGCATGTGGCTCTGGAGCTGCATGTGGCTCTGGAGCTGCATGTGGCTCTGGAGCTGCATGTGGCTCTGGAGCTGCATGTGGCTCTGGAGCTGCATGTGGCTCTGGAGCTACATGTGGCTCTTTGATACTTCTGCAGCAGCTCTTTCAGACTTTGAGTTAAACTAACATAAAACTAAATTTTATTATATTGCCAACAATGAAAAGGCTAGTTTTAGAAGATTCCCTCTCCTTTTCAAGTCTGTGAAGAATAGTACATAAATACAAGGGGTAAAACGTGAACTACATCATGCTAGCAGTTTGTTTGCCACTTTCTGTCAACTTCGTTCTCTCAGAACCACCAGAATGTTTTGGAATATCTTTAAGACAAGCTGATGAGAAGGAATATTTGATGACACTGAAAGGAAAAGACAATAAATAAATAAATGCATTTAAAAAAGTCAAAGTAAACAAAAGTATTCAGTTTCTTTCAGCTTCTTTGTGCAAATTTAAACTTTTTTCCCCAGAAACTTTCAGCTCATTTCAGCTGGTTTTTCAGCGGTTTTGTGCACCTTTCAGCTTCTTTTTGTTAACTACTGTACTACTCTTTTGTGCGCTTCTTCTAACTTCGTTCTGCTAATTTCAGCTTGGCATGCTCCTTTCAGCTTGTTTCTGAAAGTTTCAGCTTTTTCTGCCATTTCAGCTGCTATTTTGCTATTTGTGCTAATTTTAGCCTTTTCAACTGCAGTAATTCCACATTTTTAGCTCATTTCAGCTCTTTTCACTTCCTTCTTGTAGTTTAAGCTTCTGCCTTTTCAGCTACTGTGTTTTGCTAATTTCATGTTTTTATCTCATTTTCTAATTTGTGTGCTCATTTATGCTTATTTTTAAAACCTAATTGAGCAAATATGTGTTCTTTCTCCTCTCTTCTATAATAACAATAATAATAATAATAATCATTTTATTTAAAAGCGCCTTTCAGGACACCCAAGGACACTTAACAAACCAATACAGTGCAAACATTATCAGTGACAAATTGAAATATAAAAATACATGAAGATTATAAAATGCAAAATAATAAAAACACATTTAGTAAAGTTAATGATAAGCTAGTCTAAAGAGATGTGTTTTCAGGGCAGTCTTGAACAGAGAAAGGGAGGTGGTGTTGCGAAGGTCTGGCGGTAGGGCGTTCCAGAGGTGAGGGGCAGAGCAGGTGAAGGCCCTGCTCCCCATGGTGGAGAGGTGGGCAGAGGGTACATGGAGATGTAGTGAAGAGGAGGATCTGAGAGAGCGTGATGGGATGGAGATTTGCAGGAGGTCAGATAGATAAGGAGGGGCAAGATTGTGGATGGCTTTGAACGTGAGAAGTAGAATTTTGAAGATGATGCGTGATTTAACCGGGAGCCAGTGGAGCTGCTGCAGGACAGGAGTGATGTGGTTATAGTAGGAGGTTTGAGTGATGACACGGGCAGCTGAGTTCTGGACCATCTGTAACTTGTGGAGAGATTTGTTGGGGAGGCCGTAGAGAAGGGAGTTGCAGTAATCAATACGGGAAGTCACAAGGCTGTGCACCAGGATGGCTGTGGAGCGGGGTGTGAGAGAAGGACGGAGACGGTTAATATTACGGAGGTGGAAATAGGCAGACCGAGTAATATTGTTGATGTGTGAAGTGAAGGAGAGAGTGGTGTCGAGGATGACACCGAGGCTCTTGACCTGAGGGGAGGGGGATAGCAGAGAGTTGTTAAGGGGGACGAGAAGATGTTCTGATTTTGAAATAGAGTTTTTGGTACCAACAAGAATTATTTCTGTTTTGTTACTGTTTAGTTGAAGGAAATTGTTAGAAAACCAGTGATTTAGCTCAATGAGACAGTCGGTGAGGATGGAGGGTGGGTGGGTGGAGTTAGGTTTTGATGACAGGTAGAGCTGTGTGTCATCAGCATAACAGTGGAAATGGACGCCGTATTTGCGGAAGATGTGACCTAGAGGAAGGAGGTAAATGATGAAGAGGAGGGGTCCGAGGACAGAGCCTTGGGGGACACCCGTGGAGACAGGGGAAGACTGGGAGCGGAAGGATTTAAGCTGAATGAATTGAGTGCGGTCAGAGAGATAGGAGGTGAACCAGTCTAACGGGGTACCTGAGATGCCAATGGAGGTTAGTCTGTTGAGGAGGATAGAATGACAGATGGTGTCGAAGGCAGAACTTAGATCAAGAAGAATGAGGATGGACAGAAGACCAGAGTCAGCAGCAAGAAGGAGGTTGTTAGTAATTTTTACTAGGGCTGTTTCGGTGCTATGGTGGGGGCGAAATCCAGATTGAAACTCTTCATAAATGTTGTTGTTGGACAGGTGAGAGTGAAGTTGACTAGCAACAGTTTTTTCAAGGATCTTGGAGATGAAGGGCAGATTGGAGATCGGACGAAGATTACTGAAGTTGGTGAAGTCAAGACCTGGTTTCTTGATGATGGGGGTGATGGCAGCAGATTTGAAGGCTGTGGGAACAATGCCAGAGGTTAGGGAGGAGTGGATGATATTAGTGATGATAGGGAGCAGAGACGGGAGACAGGATTTAACAAGAACTGTGGGGAATGGGTCAAGTTGACAGGATGAGGACTTGGACTTGCTGATA
>JBBPBX010017597.1:31140-46637 GCA_038048925.1 Garcialebias charrua | reverse complement strand
ATCAGCTGTTGCAATCCTGGTGATGATCCAGGTAACAAACACCAACAATTCAATTAATCAAATCAGTGGATGCAAAGATTTGTATGACTTTGCCATGAAGACTCCAAACAGCCAGCCACAATCACAGTGAACAGGTGATGCAGTTCAACAGTGCACTGGAGGAGGCGGGGCTTTAAATAAGTTGGCAGAGTTTGGGGCAACACAGGAAGTGGGCCCGCCAAAATAAAAGACTTGACTAATTAAGGGTTACAGGTTCCCCCCCTAAACTCATGTACGTCCTCGTACATGCAAGCGGCTGGTGACACACCACATTGTCACATGAGTTAGAGATCACAGAGGGCTCATTCAGTTCCAAAGCAGATGTAAGGGCTGTGCTGAGTCCTTGAAACAGGGACTGGATGCTTTGTAGAAGCGGATGCCCAAGTTTTGAATACTGCAGACGAGATGGTTGCTGACGTATTCGAGTCGAGCAGCGGACAGGTGGTTCAGGATCTGGACTGGAGAGGTTCGAAGCAGCAACATCACTTAACATGCTGGTTTGTTCTGGAGAAGATGCAGATTCCTGGTGAGGAGAGATAGGTCCTGATTGAGAGGAGGGATTTTCCTCGATAGGATCTGAGTTGGCAGAATCTGGTTCATCTTCAGCTGTTTGTTCCATGTCCAGTTCGGCAGTGGGTTCAGGTCCAGACTCCATTTCCTGTTCCTCACCAACAGTTCCTTCCATAGAGCTCTGTGAGTGCTGGCCAGGCAGATCCACAGGCATGGGAGCGACAGTAGATGCAGGAGTAGGTAAGTCAACCTCAGTTGTAATTCTGGTGAGATAAGAGCTGGAGTAATCATGTAAATCATGTAAGAATAGTTTTTCATTTTCAGCATCTGGAAGATCTACATTTTCTGAAGTCACTGGTCCAATCACAGTTGTTGATTTCATTTGTTCTGGTTTGGAGGCTGGAGACAAGTAGCCACAAGGCAACAGCAGGTCACGGTGGAGGGTTCTGATGGGACGATCTTTGCCTTCTGGTTTAACTGTGTATACTGGAAGAGTGCCGGCTTTCTTCTGAATAATATACACATCCGACTCCCACCGGTCTGCGAGTTTGTGCTTGCCTCGTAGTTTGACATTTCTAACCAGAACTCTATCTCCAACTGAGAGTTCTGCAGCTGTAACTTGCTTGTCAAATCTGAGTTTGTTTTTCAACATGACTTTTTCAGAGTTTTCCGTTGCAATCTTGTAGCTTTCTTTGAGGTGTGACTTAAGCTTTTCAACATATTGTGAATGAGATGTAGAAGTTTTCTCAGACACAGGCAGTCCAAAAGCTAAGTCAACAGGAAGACGGGGTTGCCGACCAAACATCAATTCGTATGGAGAGTATCCAGTGACATCATTTCTGGTACAGTTGTAAGCGTGTACCAACGGTTTCACAAAGTCTTTCCAGTGAACTTTATCTTCTTCTTTCAGCGTACCCAACATGTTTAATAGTGTTCGGTTGAATCGCTCCACAGGATTGCCACGAGGATGGTAAGGTGTGGTCCTGATCTTTTTGATTCCTGTGATCTGACAGAGCTCCTTGATAGTGTGAGATTCAAAATCAGTCCCTTGATCGCTATGGAGACGCTCTGGTATTCCATAATGGACAAGGTAATTTTCCCACAGGGTTTTTGCTACAGTTTTAGCCCTTTGGTTTGGGGTTGGCACTGCAACAGCATATTTTGTGAAATGATCAGTTATCACCAGAACATTTTTGATGTTGCTTCGGTCAGGTTCTATTGACAGAAAGTCCATGCAGACAAGTTCGAGTGGTCTTGAAGTTTTGATGTTAACAAGGGGTGCTGCTTTCTCAGGTTGTGCTTTTCTTCGGATGCATCTCTCACAGTTCTTGAGTTTGTTACAGACATCAACTGCCATACGTGGCCAGAAGAACCGTGATCGGACGAGGTCCAGAGTCCTCTCTGTACCTAAATGTCCCATCTGGTCATGAAGCTGGTTGAGGACCTCAGCCCGCCATTCCTCTGGAAGTACAAGTTGGTAAGTAAGCTCACCTCCAATATTACGTCTCCTGACAAGAACATTATTATGGAGCTCCAGACGTGTAAGCTCTCGCAGGAGTAATGGCAGGTCGGGGAGCTGCTCCCTCAGAGTTGGCGGTGGGTTTTCCCCTCGTTCCAACTGAGCGATGATGTGCTGAATGACTGGATCGGCTCGTTGTTTGTCAGCAATTTCACCTTCAGAAAAAGATGGCACAACAGGTGAAGCAACTGCAGATCATTAACAAAACTGTCGGGTAAACTATCAGTGTTAATGGAGAGAGTGTACACAAGAGCAGCAACCTGGTCCAGGTTGGGTGAGCTGTACACCAGTTGCCTATCACATATTGCTTGAACCGAGTGCTGGTCAATGGAGATACAGGATGGATGTTCCAGATGTTGTTCAGTAAACTTCAATATTCTTTCTTTCTCTTTCAGAGATAAAGGATCAGCCACCTGTTCAGCATGAGGTCGCCGAGAGAGACCATCAGCATCTGCATTTAACCTGCCAGCCCGATAATTGATCTTAAAAGAAAAAGTAGAAAGAGCTGCAAGCCACCTATAGCTTGTAGCATCCAATTTAGCAGAAGTTAGCAGATATGTCAGTGGGTTGCTATCTGTAACCACCGTGAATTCGGATCCATACAGGTAGTCATAGAATTTTTCTGTAACTGACCATTTAAGAGCCAGAAACTCAAGTTTATGGGCAGGATAGCGACTTTCACTGCGGGAGAGACCTCTGCTGGCATATGCAATCACCCTGCTCCTTCCATCATGTTCTTGGTACAAAACTGCACCAAGACCAGTAGAGCTGGCATCAGTGTGTAAGATGTAAGGTTTACCTGGGTCTGCAAATGCAAGAACTGGTGCAGTACTCAGCTTCTGGATAACCTCTTCAAAGGCCTGCTGGCAGGCAGTTGTCCAGCGTGCAGCAAAGGGTTCTTTGGGGTCAAGGTAATGTTGCAACTTCATCAGTTTTGATTTTTTCTTACAGGGTGGATATCCAGCTGTTAACTCATTAAGTGGTTTTACCACTGATGAGAACCTTTCCACAAACCGGCGATAATACCCTGCAAAACCAAGGAATGATCTGAGCTCTTTAAGATTCTGAGGAACCGGCCAAGATGTTAATGTGGAAATCTTGTCTGGATCTGTCTCCACTCCATCACTTGAAACTACATGTCCCAGGTAGCGAACAGATGTCTGGAAGAAAACACACTTTTCAACGGACAACTTCAACCCAAATTCTCTCAGGCGTTGGAGAACTTTCTTCAGCCGGAGTTCATGCTCCTCTAGAGTTGGTGCAAACACTATTAAGTCATCAATGAAAACAAGCACTTCTTTTAAATTCATGTCTCCCATGCACCGCTCCATAAGACGTTGGAAGGTGCTGGGGGCATTAGTTACTCCTTGAGGCATACGGTTAAATTCATAAAATCCAAGTGGACAGACGAATGCAGTTTTATTCTTGTCCGTCTCATTCATCTCAATCTGGTAGTAACCAGATTTTAAATCCAATGTGGAGAACCATGTAGAGCCGGACAGGCTGAAAATGTGTCCTCCAGCTTTGGCAAAGCATATGCATCTTTGATGGTCTGTGCGTTCAACTTCCTGTAATCAATACAGAGCCGTACTGCACCATTTTTCTTCCGCACTACAACTATAGGAGAAGCAAAGGGTGAATTGGATTCACGTATAACACCAGACTGCAGCAGTTCTTGAATGTGTTTACGCACAGCATCCACATCTTGGGGGTGGATGGGTCTTGGTCGCTGTTTAAAAGCAGTGGGATCAGACAGTTTGATCTCATGCTTAACCTTATCTACACGACCAAAATCAAGATCATGCTTGGAAAAAACATCTGACATACTATTGAGCATGGTTGTTATACGTTGCTTCCATTCAGTTGAGAGCGGCGAATCTCCAAAGTTGTAGTTCAACTTGGTTGGCTTTGGCTCTGCGCTCTGGGAAGGTTGATGCACACTCTGCTCTTTGTGAAGAACAGTCTGGATGGTACTGACTTCAGCGATGGCTGTTCTGGCTGGAATCACAATGTCATGATCAGATTCATTAGTGATCACCACTGGCAGTGAAGCAGGCTGTACAGGAGGTAGATCAATAAGGATGGATTTTACTATCAAACCACCAGGTAGGGAGAATGAGGTTGGATGCTGAATAATTACTTCCTTTTCTCCTTGCAGTAATGGACATATGAGAAGAGCCTCCAACACAGCAGTCTGTTGAGCAGGAACAACCTGTGGGATGGATGACTGCACTTTTAAAATGCCATGATAGTCATCAGTTGTCAGCTTATGCCTTATTTCTAAAATTTTATGCACTGCTCTATATCCAAAAGGCACAGGATGGAACTCAGACTGTGAATGACAGCATTGATTATACACAACATCCAAAGTGTTAGTGCCAATCAGAACAGAAGGTTGTGATGATCGCAGGTCTGGAACAACCAAGGCCAAGGTGTTGATGTCCAGCTCTTCTCCTGTAAACTCAGAGGGAAATGTCAAACAGAGTTCCACATATCCAATATAAGGCACCATCTGACCATTTGCACCTTCTATCTCCAAGAGATCATTTAATGGTTTTATTTTATGATCTGATAGATGGGTATTATAGAAGGAATGTGTAATTGTGGTGACTTGAGAACCTGTATCAAAGAGGCAATGAAAATGTATTCCTTTAATCTTCACCTCACCAGTACTTCTTGTGCCCACTAATCCTTTAGGTAATGGAAGATATGAAGGTGAGTCTTTGGTGTGGGGACATTCACTAGTTGCAGCTCCCACTTGTCCCTCAGTAAGAACTACTTCTAGTTTTGATGGTTTAATTTTCTCCCAGGACTGCCGTTTGTTTTTCAGCTGGCAGCGTTTGTCTTCAACCAGGCTGGAATTTGGTGGACTGGAACAGTTGGGAGCAATGTGACCATCCTGTCCACACTTAAAACAGAACCAGGCTTTTGGCCTACTACTGGTTTGGCCAGATTTTAGTTTCTGATTTTTCTGCTGATTTCCTGGTTGAGCAGAATTAGAGTCCTTGGACAGCAAATATGACATTTGACTCTGCAGCTTAAGCATTTGCTTCCTCAAATCCTCAATAGCACCCTAAGTCTGACAGATGGTCACATGAGCATGCACTGGTGGTATAAGCTTGCACATTAACACGATGCTTGACTGGTGGAATATGTTTTTTCATCAACATCTCTTTTGCTGACTGTCTGTCTTCCTCTGTTTTAAGTGTTAATAAAAACTCTGAAAAAGGAGGTGGTTGGTCTTTTTTCTTTTCTAGTTGCAGTTTGTTTATCATGCTATTATCCCAACAACCTCTACAAAATTGCTTTAACAAATATTTGTCCATTTCAGTTGCTGGAATCCCACCACGCTTCACCACTGTACTGAGAGCCAACTGGAGTCTCTGCAGATAAGAAGATGGTCGTTCCCCATGATCCTGAAGCGTGTTTAAAAATTTTGCAAACAACTCTTCTCCATCCTCAACAGTAGCATATGCAGAATCCAACACTTGCAAAAACGCTGCAGGCAGGGCATTGGGTCCCAATCCCCTCACTAGGTCAGAAGCTGGAGGGAGTAAACTTTCCAATATACGCCTTGTAACATGCAAAGGGGCAAGACTTGGATCTGCATTTAAAAGTTCTATTTGAGACTTCCAAGATTCATAATCTGCCTCATGCTGAGGTTTTGGAAGCCTCCCTGAGAAGGTACGTAGTCTAAATGAAGGCAGAGGTTGAAGATTCACATCATCTCTGTGCACAAGGTGTTCAACTACAACCCTCTGGACCCCAGGAGGGTTTAGATCATTCTCCGAGAGGGAAATTATTGGTCTCACATGTGGAGCTGGATTTGGTCGAGTTTGTGATCCTTGCTGGTTGGTGGTGGAGTGAACCGAGGGGTTTGAGGGAAGAGTAACCGGCTGAGTCTGACTGGGTTCTCTGTTAGTCATCAGTATTTCAACTGTGTCCTCCTCCTCCTCCTCATCATCATCATCGTCAGGCTCCCCTCCGGTAGCTGCTATTCCAAAATGAGCACTTATTTGTTCAAAAACTCCTCTCAAAACATCATCAAATGATTGTCCACTCTGCTGGGAAATGCGTTTCAGTTCATGAAGGTAATCAGGGGCTGGGGTCTTGTTCCCTGTGGTTGTGGCATGGCACTCTCTTGAAAGTAATTTAATAACAAATATAACACCTTCTGCAATCTTAGATTGGTAAACATATGGTAAAAGCGATTTTAGCTTTTCCAAATCTTCAGAATTAATGAATTCAACGGCCAGGTTTTTATAAAATGGACTCTCACTTGCAGTAACAGTAAAAACCTTAACTTCACAATAGCTGCGCAAATAATATATGATCTCATCATCTGCTTGAGTGTTCATTGCACCACTAATGATGACAGAATTAGCAACATTGATACCAATTTGGTCAAAGAAATCCATATTTCAATGCAAACAACAAAATGTATTCAAAAAAACATTCACAACTTCAGGCTCCTGGCTAGCTCGCCAAATTTATGTAACATTTATGGGCTATGCAACTAAATGTGGCTACAAGAGCAGCATCAGAAGATGGTTCTTTTAAGGAGCCTGAGTTGTGAATGAGGACAGGAGACAATGGTTTTAGTTTAGGTGTATATATTAGTGATTTAAAAGCAGAAAAAAAGCAACAGACAATTACAACTGCACAGTGAGACACAAATGTCCTCTGAATTAATCAAGTTCCAAGTTTATAAAGTTCTGGTCCTTTTCCTAGCTCGCCATCCTTAGATCCAAAGAGGATCTGATCCATCAAGGAAGAGAAAACAATGGAGAAAAAAAAACGACCTTCTTGAAGAGAGTGGAGCATACTAAACCATAATCAGCTGTTGCACTCCTGGTGATGATCCAGGTAACAAACACCAACAATTCAATTAATCAAATCAGTGGATAAAAAGATTTGTATGACTTTGCCATGAAGACTCCAAACAGCCAGCCACAATCACAGTGAACAGGTGAGGTAGTTCAAAAGTGCACTGGAGGAGGCGGGGCTTTAAATAAGTTGGCAGAGTTTGGGACAACACAGGAAGTGGGCCCGCCAAAATAAAAGACGACTAATTAAGGGTTACATGTCCAACAAACAAGGCTATCATTGTTTTGATAGTTCTGTTAGCCCTTTCAGTCAAGTTAGATTGGTGATGATAGCTTGTTGTAAAATGATGCTTTACACCCCACATAGAGCAAACACTGGACATCTCTTTACTGGTAAACTGTTGACCACGATCTGACACCAGGCTTTGTGGAACTCCGTAACGAGTAAACATCTCCTCCCGAAGGATAATACAGTAATGAGTTTTGGTGTCTTGCTGTGTCTTACAGGAAACATTTCCACCCAATTTGTGAAGTAGTCGATCACCACAAAAAGGAAAACATTTCCTTTCTTACTGCGTGGAAAAGGTCCCATCAAGTCCATCCCAAGTTTAGCCCAGGGTTCAGTCACAGGTGTGGTTGTAGAAAACCAGCTGGAGCTTGATTCTCAGGTTTGTACTGCTGACAAACTGCATAGTTCTTTACATGAGTCCACACATCCTTACGAACTGACAGCCACCATGCAACCTCCACCAGCCGGAGGAGTGTCTTTAGCCTGCCTAGATGTCCACTCAATGGCTGATCATGGAAGTACTGAATAATTTGAGGAACTAAAGACTTGGGAACCACCAGCTGATCTTTCATGCCATCTTTCAGTGGGGTTTTCCTGTACCAGAGATCGTGGACTTTGTGGAAGAGAATTCTGTCAAGTCTCTGGTATCTCGGATCCTTAACTAGATCCATGAGGTCTGAGCCGTTTTCCTTTGCTTCCTTGATTTCTGCTAATGATAGAGGTAAACCTACCAAGGCTTTAGCAGAATTCAGGGCTACATATGCTGGTTCTAAGTCAGTAGGTATCGATCGGGACAGAGCATCAGGCACTACATTGTGCAATCCTTTTCTATATTGTACTTCAAAATTGAAATCTTGTAATCTCAGCACCCAGCGTGTTAACCTAGAACTGGTTTGGTGTTGATTGAATCCCCAGGTTAAGGCAGCATGGTCAGTGTAAATGATGAACTTGGTACCTTCTACAAAATGTCTCCATTTTTCTACTGCCCGAACAAACCCCAAGCATCCCTTTTCAGAGGTTGAGTAGTTGTGTTCTACTCCTTTCAATGATCTTGAAGCAAAAGCAATAACCTTTTCTCCATCAGGGGTTGTTTGGACCAGGACGGCCCCCAGACCAACATCACTGGCGTCTGTATAAATTTCGAATGGTAACTCGAAATCTGGCTGCCCCAGTATGGGAGATTCCACCAAAGCTTTCTTCAGCGTCATGAAAGCATGTTGGCAGTCCATTGTCCACTCCCACCTTGCATCTTTTTTGAGCAGTCGATATGGAGGTGTAGCTATGTCTGCAAAATGTGAGATGAACTTGTGGTACCAGCCTACCATCCCAAGGAATCTCTGAAGAGTTTTCTGGTTAGTCAGAGTTGGATAACCCGTAATGGCGTGGGTTTTCTCTGGATCCACTTTCACACCGTCTGCTGATAAAATGTGTCCCAGAAACTTGAGTTCTTTCTGGAAAAAGTTGCATTTTTCAAGATTGAGGGACACATTGGCATGGTAGAGCTTTGCAAATACTGTGTCCAGATCCTTCAGGTGTTGCTCAGGAAAGCCGAGAAAACGATCACATAGTCGATGTACACACAGCAGATCTTTCCCCGTTGCTCTCTTAAAATCTTCTCCATTAACAGTTGAAAGGATACTCTAGCATTTTTCAATCCAAATGGCATGCACTTAAATGGATAAAGTCCAAATGGGGTAATAACAGCAGTTTTTGCCTTGCTGTCCTCTGCCACAGCCATCTGCCAATATCCAAACTTCAAATCCAAGGTGCTAAAAATGTTTGCTCCTGTCATCGACTCCAACAACTCATGGATGATGGGCATGGGATAAGCATCCTGCAGAGTTTTTGAGTTCAAGGCTCTATAGTCCACACAAAACCGAAAAGATGTATCTGGCTTAGGAACAAGGACAACATGAGACCCCTATGAAGACTGTGATGGCTCTATAATATTATCTTTGAGCATTGCATCAATCTGTTCTTTTATTATCTGAAGCTTGAAAGGAGACACCTGGTAAGCTCTGCAACAAATGGGTATTTCATCTGTGGTCATAATTCTGTGTTCTTCCACAGATGTTCTGCTCAATGTATCTGAGCATACAGATGGCCAAGTCTTCAAAAGCTTCTGGACTTCTGGTGGATGTTGTGTCACCGTCGGAGACTACTTTGAGGTTGGTGTTTTGACCTCTTCCATGGGCAGAGCCAGGATCAGATTAAGTGGTGAAGGTCTAGTATGCACAAGTGATACACCCTCAAATGTAGGGAACTCCATGTGTACGGGGAGTTTGGCATAAATCACAGGAGTTCTGCTTGATGATGAAATGGTCAAGGGGCTGATCCCGGGTAATCTAACATCCCACTGTGTGTTGATGTCATAACTGGAACCGTTCCTGGAGTGATGTAGGCAAGAGTTTGATCTGTCCTTTGAGGATGTAAAAGTCCAAAACTTCCTTGTGGTACTCTAGGTACAGGTAGGCCTAAAGGTGGAGATGTTGTTTCAGGTAAAGTATGCCTCACGGAGGAAGAAAGATGATCAGATGGCACAGGGAGACTTGGTCTGATACTATCAGGAGAATGAATAGCTGTAGAAAGTCTAGCGCGCTTCAGCCTCTCTATTTCAGCCTTCCACTTTTCATCTCATTGCAACAAATAGTCTACTACTTTGGCTTCAAATTCCTTAAAGGCTATTTTTATACATTGCTCCATGGCCTCAACACTTTTATCAATACATGTCCTGATGTTTCGCTCCCTATTCAAAGCACTGTCTACAGAGGCCCTTAAATTTTCTTCCAGTGAGATAATCCTAAACTCCATATTGGTTAAATCATTCCTAATACCAGTAATGTCTGACATATTGAGGTATTCTTCCTCGTATTCCTCTCCTTCTTCAAATTCATTATCTGATACATAAAGGGAGCTAAGCAAAGATGTTATTTCACCTACAGGATTTCTCCTTGTAATCCAGGCATCTCCCCCTCAGTTGCTAATTCTCTCTTTGTGATCTCCACTTTCTTGCTCATCCTGACCAGCATCTCTTTCCTTAGCATGTTGTGATTGAGATGTTATGTTATCCATCTTGGGAAAAAAAGACTCAAACAAATTAATTGAAATCTACAACAGGATTCTCTTTAACTGTGTTAACATATGTAGCACAAAACCTGACTTTGTATTATCCTGTCCCAATACGGGCCACCATTTTGTAAAATTCAACTTGATTTAAAGCGGAATTCACAATATCATCAAGGGGGTTCTGTCACAGGAAATCAGGCAAAATGTGATACAACAGTTAATTTAATAAACACATAAATATCCAACCACTCAGAACGAACTTTGTTGTTTTTTCATACCAATGATTTATAAAAAATAAAAATAAAAAGACATGACACTAAGAACTAATAGTTATTCTGATAAGTAAAGTTGTTACAAAAATCCCTCTAAAAATAATAGTAGTTTAGATTTAAATCACTCAGTTTATGTCAACCCAAAAATGAATAATTAATTGTCCAAAATTTCTCCTTGCTTTTTAATGAGAGTAATGTCCGCAACAGAGTCCCATATCCTCAAAAATTAAATCAAAATCCTGGATAATATTTCCCCGTTTTAATCCAAAGTCACAATCCAGAAATGAAAAAATCCAAAATGCTCTCGTTCCCCCCCCCCAAAAAAAAAAGATATTTAAAAAATGAGAGAGAGAATGGTACCACCCAAAAAAAAACAAAAAGAGAAGTAAAGTCCAGATCTCACCGGGAGCATTTTTCCTTCCTCTCTGTGACGTCCTCTTGCACCTGGTGGCGTTTCCTGGGTGCAAACTCCGATCCAGTCTTTAAAACGCACGATCTGCGGTGCTGGGATGAACTTTGATTGCCGTTTAATGTCTTATCTTTGATTTTTTACTCGTGTTTCACATTAAATCAAATTGTCTCCCGCAGCCCAGATCTGTCTGTGTGCGTCTTCCTCTTCAGCTGCGTTGCCTCGCACGGCCGTACACGCCCCTTTTTATTTCCCAAGTTCAACCACACCTAAAAACATGCATGATACTGCCCAAAATCAGCTTTAAAAAGTGGAAATTGGAATAATTCTAATAATTCTAATAATGAAAAAACAATTAACTGTTCTACAAAACAATTCGCTACATTTACTTTTTAATGTATTTATTCAGTGGAAAAACAAACAATGGTTATGTTACAATCCCCTTACCCAGACCAAATCTCCTGGCCGGAACTGTGCACCCCTCCTCCGGGCATTGTAGTATTTATCTTGTCTGGTTTGACTTATCCCAACTTTCCGTTTGACTTCTTCCTTCATCTCATTGTGTCGCTCCATCAATTTATATATGGGTTGCTGAGGTGATGGTGGTTTAGCTATTATCCTCTCCAATGGCCCTTGAAGTTGACGTCCCAACATTAGCTCTGCAGGGGATCTCCCTGTGGTTTCATGTTGAGCACCATTGATGGTAAAACGGAACTCCCAGATGTGTTGGTCCCATATATTGTGATGCTGTCCAACAAACATGGCTATCATTGTTTTGATAGTTTTGTTAGCCCTTTCAGTCAAGTTAGATTGGTGATGATAGCTTGTTGTAAAATGATGCTTTACACCCCACATAGAGCAAAAACTGGACATCTCTTTACTGGTAAACTGTGGACCACGATCTGACACCAGGCTTTTATGGAACTCAGTAACGAGTAAACATCTCCTCCCGGAGGATAGTACAGTAATGAGTTTTGGTGTCTTGCTGTCTCTTACAGGAAACATTTCCACCCACTTTGTGAAGTAGTCGATCACCACAAAAAGGAAAACATTTCCTTTCTTACTGCGTGGAAAAGGTCCCATCAAGTCCATCCCAAGTTTAGCCCAGGGTTCAGTCACAGGTGTGGTTGTAGAAAACCAGCTGGAGCTTGATTCTCAGGTTTGTACTGCTGACAAACTGCACAGTTCTTTACATGAGTCCACACATCCTTACGAACTGACAGCCACCATGCAACCTCCACCAGCCGGAGGAGTGTCTTTAGCCTGCCTAGATGTCCACTCAATGGCTGATCATGGAAGTACTGAATAATTTGAGGAACTAAAGACTTGGGAACCACCAGCTGATCTTTCATGCCATCTTTCAGTGGGGTTTTCCTGTACCAGAGATCGTGGACTTTGTGGAAGAGAATTCTGTCAAGTCTCTGGTATCTCGGATCCTTAACTAGATCCATGAGGTCTGAGCCGTTTTCCTTTGCTTCCTTGATTTCTGCTAATGATAGAGGTATACCTACCAAGGCTTTAGCAGAATTCAGGGCTACATATGCTGGTGCCAAGTCAGTAGGTATCGATCGGGACAGAGCATCGGGCTACATATGCTGGTGCCAAGTCAGTAGGTATCGATCGGGACAGAGCATCAGGCACTACATTGTGCAATCCTTTTCTATATTGTACTTAAAAATTGAAATCTTGTAACCTTAGCACCCAACGTGTTAACCTAGAACTGGTTTGGTGTTGATTGAATCCCCAGTTTAAGGTAGCATGGTCAGTGTAAATGATGAACTTGGTACCTTCTACAAAATGTCTCCATTTTTCTACTGCCCGAACAACCCCCAAGCATTCCTTTTCAGAGGTTGAGTAGTTGTGTTCTGCTCCTTTCAATGATCTTGAAGAAAAAGCAATAACCTTTTCTCCATCAGGGGTTGTTTGGACCAGGACGGCCCCCAGACCAACATCACTGGCGTCTGTATGAATTTCGAATTGTAACTCGAAATCTGGCTGCCCCAGTATGGGAGATTCCACCAAAGCTTTCTTCAGCGTCATGAAAGCATGTTGGCAGTCCACTGTCCACTCCCACCTTGCATCTTTTATGAGCAGTCGATATAGAGGTTTGCATCTTTTTTGAGCAGTCGATATAGAGGTGTAGCTATGTCTGCAAAATGTGAGATGAACTTGTGGTACCAGCCTACCATCCCAAGGAATCTCTGAAGAGTTTTCTGGTTAGTCAGAGTTGGATAAACCGTAATGGCGTGGGTTTTCTCTGGATCCACTTTCACATCGTCTGCTGATAAAATGTGTCCCAGAAACTTGAGTTCTTTCTGGAAAAAGTTGCATTTTTCAAGATTGAGGGACACATTGGCATGGTAGAGCTTTGCAAATACTGTGTCCAGATCCTTCAGGTGTTGCTCAGGAAAGCCGAGAAAACGATCACATAGTCGATGTACACACAGCAGATCTTTCCCCGTTGCTCTCCTAAAATCTTCTCCATTAACAGTTGAAAGGATACTCTAGCATTTTTCAATCCAAATGGCATGCACTTAAATGGATAAAGTCCAAATGGGGTAATAACAGCAGTTTTTGCCTTGCTGTCCTCTGCCACAGCCATCTGCCAATATCCAAACTTCAAATCCAAGGTGCTAAAAATGTTTGCTCCTGTCATCGACTCCAACAACTCATGGATGATGGGCATGGGATAAGCATCCTGCAGAGTTTTTGAGTTCAAGGCTCTATAGTCCACACAAAACTGAAAAGATGTATCTGGCTTAGGAACAAGGACAACATGAGACCCCTATGAAGACTTTGATGGCTCTATAATATTATCTTTGAGCATTGCATCAATCTGTTCTTTTATTATCTGAAGCTTGAAAGGAGACACCTGGTAAGCTCTGCAACAAATGGGTATTTCATCTGTGGTCATAATTCTGTGTTCTTCCACAGATGTTCTGCTCAATGTATCTGAGCATACAGATGGCCAAGTCTTCAAAAGCTTCTGGACTTCTGGTGGATGTTGTGTCACCGTCGGAGACTACTTTGAGGTTGGTGTTTTGACCTCTTCCATGGGCAGAGCCAGGATCAGATTAAGTGGTGAAGGTCTAGTATGCACAAGTGATACACCCTCAAATGTAGGGAACTCCATGTGTACGGGGAGTTTGGCATAAATCACAGGAGTTCTGCTTGATGATGAAATGGTCAAGGGGCTGATCCCGGGTAATCTAACATCCCACTGTGTGTTGATGTCATAACTGGAACCGTTCCTGGAGTGATGTAGGCAAGAGTTTGATCTGTCCTTTGAGGATGTAAAAGTCCAAAACTTCCTTGTGGTACTCCAGGTACAGGTAGGCCTAAAGGTGGAGATGATGTTTCAGGTAAAGTATGCCTCACGGAGGAAGAAAGATGATCAGATGGCACAGGGAGACTTGGTCTGATACTATCAGGAGAATGAATAGCTGTAGAAAGTCTAGCGCGCTTCAGCCTCTCTATTTCAGCCTTCCACTTTTCATCTCATCGCAGTAAATAGTCTACTACTTTGGCTTCAAATTCCTTAAAGGATGTTTTTATACATTGCTCCATGGCCTCAACACCTTTATCAATACATGTCCTGATGTTTCGCTCCCTATTCAAAGCACTGTCTACAGAGGCCCTTAAATTTTCTTCCAGTGAGGTAATCCTAAACCATATTGGTTAAATCATTCCTAATACCAGTAATGTCTGACATATTGAGGTAATCTTCCTCGTATTCCTCTCCTTCTTCAAATTCATTATCTGATACATAAAGGGAGCTAAGCAAAGATGTTATTTCACCTACAGGATTTCTCCTTGTAATCCAAGCATCTCCCCCTCAGTTGCTAATTCTCTCTTTGTGATCTCCACTTTATTGCTCATCCTGACCAGCATCTCTTTCCTCAGCATGTTGTGATTGAGATGTTATGTTATCCATCTTGGGAAAAAAAGACTCAAACAAATACATTGAAATCTACAACAGGATTCTCTTTAACTGTGTTAACATATGTAGCACAAAACCTGACTTTGTATTATCCTGTCCCAATACGGGCCACCATTTTGTAAAATTCAACTTGATTTAAAGCGGAATTCACAATATCATCAAGGGGGTTCTGTCATAGGAAATCAGGCAAAATGTGATACAACAGTTATTTTAATAAACACATAAATATCCAACCACTCAGAACAAAATTTGTTGTTTTTTCATACCAATGATTTCTAAAAAATAAAAATAAAAAGACATGACACTAAGAACTAATAGTTATTCTGATAAGTAACGTTGTTACAAAAATCCCTCTAAAAATAATAGTAGGTTAGATTTAAATCACTCAGTTTATGTCAACCCAAAAAACCTGAATAATTAACTGTCCAAAATTTCTCCTTGCTTTTTAATGAGAGTAATGTCTGCAACAGAGTTCCATATCCTCAAAAATTAAATCAAAATCATGGATAATATTTCCCCGTTTTAATCCAAAGTCACAATCCAAAAATGAAAAAATCCAAAATGCTCTTGTCCCCCCCCAAAAAAAAAGATATTTAAAAAATGAGAGAGAGAGAGAGAGAGAGAGAG
>JBBPBX010017597.1:0-31094 GCA_038048925.1 Garcialebias charrua | reverse complement strand
AGAGAGAGAGAGAGAGAGAGAGAGAGAGAGAGAGAGAGAGAGTGGTACCACCCAAAAACAAAACAAAAAGAAAAGTAAAGTCCAGATCTCACCGGGAGCATTTTTCCTTCCTCTCTGACGTCCTCTTGCACCTGGTGGCGTTTCCTGGGTGCAAACTCCGATCCAGTCTTTAAAACGCACCATCTGTAGCGCTGGGATGAACTTTGATTGCCGTTTAATGTCTTATCTTTGCTTTTTTACTCGTGTTTCACATTAAATCACATTAAGTCTCCTGCTGCGCAGATCTGTCTGCATGCGTCTTCCTCTTCAGCTGTGTTGCCTCGCACAGCCGCACACGCCCCTTTTTATTTCCCAAGTTCAACCACACCTAAAAGCCTGCATGATACTGCCCAAAATCAGCTTTAAAAAGTGGAAATTGGAATAATTCTAATAATTCTATTAATGAAACAACAATTAACTGTTCTACAAAACAATTTGCTACATTTACTTTTTAATGTATTTATTCAGTGGAAAAACAAACATAGTGGTTATGTTACAAGTGTGCTATGTGTTCTGAGAGTTGTTATTATGGGGGGAAGGTGTAATATTTCTTCTGGGGGTGGGGACTGGGTGGATGACCTTGATGATGGCCTGGGACTATGCTTGGCCAGCCGGCTGGCCCCTTTCTATGGTGTGGGCCCACTCCCAGTGCTTCCTAGCTCTGTCTGTGGTTGGATGGGCGCTCTTGGCCGGGTCGTCCATTTGGGATTTGGCGTCCTCTTGGATGGCGGGTTGACTATGGTTTGTAGGAGTCTTGGCAGCCCAGGGATGTGTAGGCTGTTGGTCCTACTGCTGGCGGCCCTTGTGGCCCTGTCCCTCTCTGGTCTAGAGCTTAATGGGCCTGGCAGTCGGAGAGGTGTCTTGGCCTCGCTCCTTGGTTGGACCTCTGAGAACTGGGGGGGCCTGTTGGGTCACCGGGAGAGCTGACTCCCTGCGGGAGCAATTGATCTTGAAGTTATTTTTCTCCCCATCCCTCACCGCACACCTCCACCCTTTTCATTTTCTAATTTCATACATGTAGGGATTTTGGAGCTCGGGTATGCTACAACAATTCTACATCTCTTGACAGTTCCACCTGGGACTCAATTTTATTAAACACCTTAGACACACTTTTAATATCCTTATGACATTCACATATAGGAACTTGGGGTGGACACTATGGCTATCGGTGGTAGGATGACACACTCTCGCCCCCTGTGCCTGTGTTCACTTCCAATGATGCATTTAGACAGTAAGGGTTTGGATTAAAGTTGGGGTGGAGGGGAAACTGGCATTATGCCAGCCTTTGTTCCTTCTTCTTTCCCTTTTTTTAAATTGCACTTTACAACAACACATATCAACAGTACATCTGGGGGCGGAGGTGTGTATGTCGGGGTCTTGTGTTTTTTTCTTCTCTTGCTAACCCTTGGTTCCCTGGCTGTCATTCCGGGGGTGGGATCTGGTAGAAGGGCAGGCTGTCGGGTGTTGTTCTGGAATATGGGGGGATTCGGGGCCTGGGGGGTTGCCGTGGGCGGGGCTAGCGCTACGCTCTCCCTAGGGCTGTTTGGACTCAGGTGTCCTGTACTGTTCTGTTGGCTGGACACAGGTTGGGCCGGATCTTGGATGTCGGCTCCTTTCCGCCCCAGAATGAATGGGCCTTCCTCTTGGATTTGGGTGTGGGCTGCTCCATGTAGAGGGCAGATACATGTCTTGGATCTGGGCGGTATAGAGTGCTTATCGGGAGTATGAATTGAATGTGTCGTTATTGTATGTCTTTGAGTGAGTGAGGGTGAGGATGAAGATGGGCCTGGGTGATTGTGTCTGTGTATGAATGACTATTTGTCAGGCTGGGTCTCAGACTACCCTCTCTTTGATACAGCTGGGGCTGCTTAGTTTCGCACCCATGCCGCGCTACCACCTAGTGGGATGTGCCCTTGCCTGCCGGCGCGCTTGGTGCCCTCGGAGTTGGGGGCTGGGCGTTTGGGCATGTGTCGGCTCGACCTGGTGGCTGCCAGGTGGGGCTCGGGTCCTCTGGTCCTGTTGGGCCTGAGGGGTGTGCGTCCTCAGTGCCCGGGCCGTGGTGCCTAGGCCTGGGGCTACGTCAATGCAACGGGTTCCGGCAGGGGCCTGTGTGCATGTCGCTGTTGGCCCCGGGTTGTCATTGTGTGTAGTCGCTTTAGAGGCTCTTCTGGTTCTCCCCTAAGGTCGGATCTGGGGGGTGGGTGAGTGGTTCGTCCTGTTTGGGTGGCCCTGGGGGCTCCGTGCTCAGGGTCCCTCTGGGGGTCTTGGGCTCTGGTCCCCCCTTTGTCTGCCTCGGGTCTTGGGAGTCGGGTCTCTGATGCTTCACGGTCACTATTGAATTTTCTATTAGAGAAGCCTCATACACTTATGCATGCTCACAACCACACACAAATAGATGCAGGGATGTATATGAGGCATAGTATGTAGATATGTAGATGTGTATGTGACTGCATATGCATGTATACTGTATGTATGTATGTATGTATGTATGTGTGGGTATAGGTATATATATATATATATATATATATATATATATATATATATATATATATATATATATATATATATATATATATATAGGGGTGTTGATCGATTAAAATTTAACTAATTAATCGCAAATCAGTTTTAAAATTAATCGTGATTAATCACGATTAAACACTTTAAGGCAACTTATAATAAAGATGGATTCATTCATCAGTTAAGTCATAACCTTTATTGTTTTTACTTTCACACAGTGTTTAAAAACTGAAATCATTTTGTAAAGAAAATGCAGCACCTAACTAAAGTGCATTCATTTTGTGGTTCAAAACATTTTACTGTTTGATAAACTGTATGATTTAGTGTGAACTGAAATTTAGAACCTTACAGAATATTTCTGCTTTGTTTTAAACCACATGTATTAAATCTACTACTCTTCATTTATCCAGCTACTAAGGCAAACCAGTCTCTACATTACTTGCATTTTAAGTCCTTGAACCTGGGATCAAGTGCAGTAGCATTCTTGAGCCAAGTGAGATTGGAGTTCTTCTTTCATTGAGCCAGGTCTTCACAAATGACCTTCTTGAATCGCAGTATGTTGACAGTATCATCATCTGAAAGCTCCATGACTCTGAACATGTGGCAGAAAGCAGACAGCACCACAGAACAGGAGATGTTCTTTTGTCCACCCAGAGTTTCTGTAACATACCTGTGAAAACACAAATTAATAAACAATAATCAGGTATCTCTTGTGAATGAGTCCTTGAGGCTCATTGAGACTAACCTGTGTAAGTAAAGGTTGACTGAAAAAAAAATTATTAGAGCTTTTATTTAATTTAATTCATTTATTCATTCATTTAGAATAAAAAAGCAAATTCATCAAAAAGAAAAACACTGAATGAAAAGGGAGCAGAAAGAATAATTATATTTTATTTTTTAACACACACACACTTGGTTTGTTTATTTACACAGCTTAAATGACCCACTGACTTAACCAATATCAACAAAGAAAAAGAAATAAAACCGTACCTGCATGGCTCAGGTAGCTCCTCCAACTTTTTCAGCTTTCCAAGCTCAGCTTCTGTAAGCAAGGGGATTTCACCGTCTGTCCCGAGCCTTGTTTTTTTTTTCTCTCAATGTTCCATTCGTGTCCGACCGTCTGGATGTGCAACGCGCACAGTGGCGCTCAATGGCGCTCAGTAGATTTACTCACAGTTAAAACAAAGGAGTGCATGCCCCACCTGTTATCAATACAGTGAGCCGTGACACCCAAATAGTTATCATTGCTAGCAGAAGTCCAGCGATCGCATGTGAGTGCAGGTACGGTGCCTGCGCTAACAGCGTTAGCAAGCGGAAACCGGAAGTGAGATTCGGCATCCGGGGGGAGCTTTTCAAAATAATCGTTGCGTTATTTTATTTTAACGCGTCATAATAAATAAAATAACGCAAATAATTAACGCGCTAATTTCGACACCATTAATATATATATATATATATATATATATATATATATATATATATATATATATATATATATATATATATATATATATATATGTATATATATATATATATATATATATATATACAGGTAGTCCCCGACTTACGAGCGAGTTCCGTTCCTCCGAGGCGCTCGTAAAGCGAAAATTCGTAACTTGGAACGGCCGCCACGTGTCTCGTAAGTCCGGAATTTCGCTCGTAAGTTGGAACGGTTTTGCTAGCGCGACTACAAACACTCGTTTTTCATCGAAAAACTGCTTACGAGTGCATAAAAATGATCGGAAACGTGTGTCCACATGTTTAGCTAACGAACTGTGGTGAAAAAACACAGAAAAACTTGGTATTTTTTGCGTTTTTTCCAAAAATTCGCCAGCTCGTAAGTCCGGAACCTCGTAGGTCAGAGCGCTCGTAAGTCGGGGACTACCTGTATATATATATATATATATATATATATATATATATATATATATATATATATATATATATATATATATATATATATATATATATATATATATATATATATATATATATATATATATATATATATATATATAATATATATATATATATATATATATATATATATATATATATATATATATATATATATATATATATATACAGTATGATATATATATATATATATATCTAGATACTACTGTATTTGTATGTTACATGTTTTGGTAAGTATTTAATTAAAGGTTTAATACAAATATTTCTGTGTAAATATCTCATGTTACAACGTGGACACCCTCGGCTTATATATGTACAAAACTGTTTTATTTAGTTTAATTTTTTTTTTTTTTTGGTGTGCGCGGCTTATATTCCAGTGCGTTCCACAATCTGGAAATAACGGTAATTCATGTCAGAATTATAAAAAAATTCTAACTTCCGTAAATTCAGTGTTAATTTTGACAGCTATTTTTAATTTAGTTTTAGTCTTAGTCATGTGACTAAAACATCATTTAGTTTTAGTCATTACTTAGTCATCAGAATTTTTTTTGTTTTAGTCTAATTTTAGTTGACAAATCAATGAAAACATTTAGTCGACTAAATCTACAGTCAATTAAGTCGACTAAGTTATACATAGTAAAAACTTTTCATCAATTCTCTGTAGTTACTAAAACAAAACAATGTTTTAACCATAATATTAATATTAATATGCAATACATACAACAACAAATAAAACTTTTTTCAAACATTATTTGTCTAACCTTGCTTTTAACAGTAAAACTACAAGCAGTACTTGAATCCAGTGTTAATTTTGACAGCTATTTTTAATTTAGTTTTAGTCTTAGTCATGTGACTAAAACATCATTTAGTTTTAGTCATTACTTAGTCATCAGAATTTTTTTTTGTTTTAGTCTAATTTTAGTCGACAAATCAATGAAAACATTTAGTCGACGAAAATAATTAGTCAACAAAATTAACACTGCTTAAATTTGTGTTATAATTAACAGATTATGCTTAAAACTGCATGTCCTCACATTTTTTTTTAACTTGTATAGTTATTTCAAACAGTCACAACACATATTTGGATTTTAGTTGTCCTGATTCTTTGATACAAGCACAAGGAGAATCTGTTCAATGATGGCTCTGAACCATGTGATCAGTAGTGACAGACATTTTTATCTACAATTTGTTGTTATCAGTTTTAAAGTATTCATTTGAGACATTAATAATTGTATATTTGGAAGAAGAAAAAGTGAGCGGTGCATACTATTGCAACCTCGAGTACAGCAGTTAAAAGTACAATTTGATGTGTTTTCATTGACAACATTCCAAGTCAAAGCTGAGAAATGCCCCAAACTCCTTCAGAACCCTCTCGTGCCTGACTGAATGTGAACTACACATGAGCCAAACAGCAGCATGTGATTGTTGTCGCCTAACCTGTAGAAACAAAGTCCAGCTGGCGTCAGAGAACTGCTGCACTTACTGTAATCATCTAAACACTAAAGTTACTTGAAGAACAACTTGAAGAAATCACCTCACACTTCAAGCACAGCAACAGTGAACACGTTTTCTATTAAATCTGATTTTAATTAATCAAGTAACCATGTTTTATGGTGCTGTCTTTCTATGTAGTTGTGTAACTTCCAGCGTGTATATTTCCATTTAGAAGAGGACAGACTGTTGAGTAAGCACGTGATTGTGCAGAAGACCTGATTTTACACAGTTTGCACAGCGAGGCTATCCGCTCCCTGTTTAATCAAGCACTTCCCCCCTTTCTGCAAACATTATGCAAATTTACAAACATTTTCTTTAAACGACATGTTTCTTTCTTGGAGTATTCCACTTTCAGCCATTTTTATAAAAAATGTACACCGTGTGCATAATCTGAAACAAGTTATACAAAACACAGACTGTAAGCCTTATCTACCTATGAACACGTTGGCACAGATTACCAGAATCAAAGTTACTAGAGCCGTCTTCTTCCATCTGCGTGACATCACTAAAGTTAGAAACATCTCGTCTAAAATTTATGCAAAAAAACTGGTTTATGCATTTATCACATCTGGACTGGACTATTGCAATGGTTTATTATCTGGGTGTCCAAAGACTTCTTTAAAAAGTCTTCAGTTAAAGCCAGAGTCTTAACTGGAGTCAGTGGGAGAGATCATTATCTCTCCAGTTTTAGCTTCTCTCCACTGGCTCCCTGTCAAATCCAGAATAGAATTCAAAATCTTACTTCCAACCTACAAAGCCATCAACAACCTAGCTCCATCTTATATTACAGATCTTATTGTTCCATATTTTCCTAACAGAGCACTTCGCTCTCAGACTGCAGGTTTACTTGAGGTTCCTAGAGTTTACAAAAGCAGAATGGGAGGAAGATCTTTCAGTTCTCAGGCTCCTCTCTTGTGGAACCAACTTCCAGTTTCTGAATGTGAGGCTGACATATTGTCCAGTTTGAAGACTGGGATTAAGACTTTCCTTTTTGATAAATTAGTTGGGGTTGGCTTGGGCTTCCTGAGCTATCCTATAGTTATGATGCTATATGCTTAGACTGATGGTGGACAAACTGACCACATTTACCATATTTTTTGGACTATAAGGTGCACCAGATTATAAGGCTGAATATCAATGAAGGGGTCTGTTTTCATACATAAGGCGCATCGGATTATAAGGTGCATCATGGTACATCCAGACCGAACGTGATTTCAATGGCAAAAAAGCTCAACACGCACGCAAGTGGACGCACTTTGTGTCCAGACTACGCACTTTGTGTCCAGACTAAAAGCCAGAAGCGAAACTGCTGCGAAAACTGCTGCGCAGGGTTGCCAGATAAGAATTAATGAATCATCTAGTACTGTTGCTTATTTTTTATTTTTTTTACCCAAACTGTCATATTTGCTGCGTGAGGGTCTGATAAGATTAATAGTGTGTTGAGTTTAGTGAACATTTGCACTGAAAAGGGGTAAAAAAATAAATAAATAAAATAAAATTCATGTTTAACTGGCAACCCTGCTGCTGCGGGGTGTGTGGGAGGAGCTTACCGGTGTACCGAGTCGTCAATGCACTCCGCGAGGCGAGGAGCTCTTTATTTCTGTCTCTGTGGAGCAGACTTGACTGGTCGTGAAGGAATTGTCGCGAACACACAGCTACAATGAGTTTCTCTTCCATATTCCATGACTCCGCGGGTTTTTTCTGTGTTCCACAAACAATACGTCACATGCGCAATGGTTTCCGCGTCACTGGTTTCCGCGTCACATAGGGACTCTCCCCCTGACCCCCTCTCTTCTCCCCCGACTCTCCCTGATTGGTTGACACACCAACCAATCGGGTAGAGTTTGAGCGGCGTTTGAAAGTTTGAACGGCGAAATCTTCAGCATGTTGGAGGCGTGCTTTGGAGGTTGACGCGGGTTCACGTGCACGGAAATCGCTCTCCAGCACGCTCAACACGCACGCGACGTGACGCAAGACGCCAGGAGGCGCATGGAGGTGCGTCCCCCATTGACTTTGCATGTAAACTGGACGTTCCTGCAGTTGAAATCGCGTTCGGTCTGGATGTACCATTATCAAAACAAAACAGTCAGATAAGTCGAACTTTATCCAGCTCATTCATAATCACCACATTCATTCAACCTTTATACAATCGGTTTGAGGTCAGTAAGCACAACCAGAATTAATACAGAAGACTCACTGGATTATAAGGTTCACTGTCAATTTTTGAGAAAATTAAAGGATTTTAAATGCGCCTAGTCCCAAAAAAAGGTACTCCACAATTTTATAAGAAGCTCATTTGTCTGCACAGTTCACTGTTTTATTATTATTATTTTTTTTTTATTAAATACAAGACAATACAAGACGTTGGACAAATGAATGGAAGATGGATGGAATCCAATATTTTCTTTTTTCTCAAAATGTAAAAATATCAATAAATGTTAACAATCATTAGATGTTTTTAGTTTTATAATTTCACACCTACTGAACAGAAAAGCCCCTCTAGCAAACTTAAAATGGCCCACGGGCCACCAGTTGATAATGACAGTTGCAGCAGGTATTGCGGCTCTTGACACATTTAATTTAGTGAACGAAAGGGCAGAAATGGCTCTTTTGATTGTAAAGGTTGCAAACCCCTGATCTGAACCATATTTTCTGTTTGACACTAATGTGGTTCAGAGCCATCTGGGTCTCAAACGATTAGAGTAATCTCTTGATGAGGTTAATTACTCAGCAGATGCGATGTCATACAAATAAAGGAACATGTATGATGATGCAGAGCTGTGTCGGTGCAAAGACTGATGATTTTAGTGTATTAAAGACTGCTGTCCTCTGACCGACACGGCACATTACAGCTTATTGTGACCACAGCAGGTCCAGAAACAATCAGAAGGAACATTTAACCATAGAGATGTCTCACTTGGTGGTCACTCTGGACACTGTGCTCAGACTTTAAATCCACCACAGCATGTAGAAAATAAACGGTCCGGACCACCTCTGAAGGTGGGCCAAAGGAAAAGATAGTCAATGTGCATTGATGTTGTTAAGACCAGTGTTTAGCATTAATTTAACAGGTCTGGGGCAGCACGGTGGCGCAGTTGGTAGAGCTGCTGCCTCTCAGCGAGAAGGTTGCCAATTCAAATCCCAGTCCGGGGACCTTTCTGGGTGGAGTTTGCATGTCCTTTGCATTGGTGAGTTCCCTTATCAGTCAGGTCTCTCGGTGCAACACTATTGCAATGGGAAATTGCGCCCCCGTGCGATTACCTGAAGGAATAAATTCACGCCTTTATGGCAGGGGGCGTCAGCGTCACCCCAGAGACCCCGCCCTCTGGGTACTTAAGGCGCGGACGCCCATCCTTCTCTTTTTGCCCTTCACCTAGCTTAAACCTGAACTTCGTGGGACTTCTTTGTTGTCACATCGCTCGACCAGAGGTGAGCTCGGTCCCTACGCTGAGCGTACAGAGAAATTTCCTGCGTATTGCTGGGCTGGCAAAAGCTAGTCCGGCACATTTTTCCTTAACCCCGAAGTTTTCTTCTCTTCTCTCCGCAAACTGCTTCGCTCGATGGCGCTAACTGCGTCACATCGCTACCCTGCTAAAGTCGTAGCAGGCTAGCCAGCGAAAGCGACATGACGGAGGAGACGTCTCGGACAAGAATTTTGAAAAGACTTGCTTGTTTTTTCTCGGACATGGCTCCAGAGAAAGGAAAGCGAAAGCCAAGATTTATGAAAAAGGCTAGCAGGACGGCGAGCCCAACCTCGTGCGCCTGCCCCAGCGGCTGCGGTTTTTCCCTTTCGGCGACAGACACCCACAAGGCCTGTCCTGTCTGCCTGGGGATGCTGCACACGAAAATGGCGTAGGACGCGCCCGACTCTTGCCCACTCTGCAGCCAGATGCTGGAGGCAGTGAGGAGACACCGAGTAGACTTCGTGGCCAAAGCCATGGGCGCAGCTGCGATGCCAACAGACCCGGATCTCACTGAGGCTCTCACTCCCACGCCGGAGCTCGAGAGCATGGTTTTGGAGGACAGTACTCGAGTCGAATGGGGCGACAGTCCAGACGTGGCGGCTCCCATCGGGGACTCGACAGCCAAATTTGACACTCGAGGCATGATGAACGCGGATGAGATCTCGCTAACAGCCTCAGGTGAAATTTCTGGTGATGAAGCCGACAACGAGTACGAAGGAGAGGAGGAGGACCTCTCACACAACCCGGCGCCAGTGCTGCCCGAGACTGACACCTCGATCCCCGCTCTGTTCGACTTGTGCCGCAGAGCGGCGGACGCGCTGTAGATCCCTTGGCCAGAACCTCCACCTCGTCAACAAGTCACGAGGTTGGCAGTAAATTATTTTTATGCCAAGCAACAATCCATAATGTCCTTTGCATTCGTGAGTTTCCTCCGGGTACTCCGGTTTCCTCCCACAGACCAAAAACATGCATGTTAGGCTGATTGGTAACTCTAAATTGTCTCTAGGTGAGAAAGAGAAAGAGTGAATGGTTGTTTGTCTCGTTTGCCTCTATGTGGCCCTGTGATAGACTGGAGACATGTCCAGGTGTCCCCTGCCTCTTGCATAGGGATTGTTGGACATGGGCACCAGCGACCCCCACAACCCAAAAAGGAAGAAGCAGGTAACAATGATGGATGGATGGATGGATGGATATAAGAATTATTACAAGAAAGCATTACTGCCATCCATCAAGTATTTTATTTTATAAATTGAAAGTAAGGGAGGAGAGCCAGAGGAAGACCCAGGACGCGCTGGAGGGACTATGTTTCTCGGCTGGCCTGGGAACGCCTTGGGATTCCCCCGGAGGAGCTGCTCCAAGTGGCTGGGGAGAGGGAAGTCTGGGCCTCCCTACTTAGGCTGCTACCCCCGCGACCCGACCCCGGATAAGCGGAAGAAGATGGATGGATGGATGGAAATTGAAAGTATTGAAGTTTTATGATTTGGTTGAATATAATATTCTTTTAGTATTGTATAAAGCTCAGAACTACACACTACCCTCAAACATTCATACACATTTTGTAAAAAGTAATAGTACTTATAATCTTAAGGGAATAGACATTTTGTCAAGCCACAGTACAGAACTAGTTTAAAGGGTCAGTCTACTTTAATTTCTGGAATTGGTCTTTGGAATGGTTTGGAAAATGATGTTAAAACAGTGACGTCAATGACTGTTTAAGAAAATGATTAAGACTACATTTTTGAAAAAATACATATAAATTTGATTACCGGTATATCAAAGTTACTATATATGGAAAATTGTGATGAGTTATTTCTTATGTTATAATATTTATAGATTATTGTTGTTTGAATTGATTGTTTGAATTGATATTGTTTGAAAAAGGGAAGATTTTTTTCTTCTTCTGCTACCTTTCATTTTATGTATTTTTTTTCTCATGGTTTTGTAAAAAAAAATGTGTGTGTGTGTGTGTTTTAAATCTGAAATGAATAAATAAAATAAAATAAATAAATGAACAGGTCTGATCAACATCAATGTTGTTGCAACTTGTCGATATACAGATTCACCCTGTGGTTCTACCGGAGGTAAAACCAAGAGGATAAGAGCAAATTTACAACACGCAGACAGAACAATGTGAACACCCTGACTATACCGAGTACTGTAAGAGCATGCGTCAGGACCTATACGACTTTAAAATGATGACTGGCTTTTAATTCAAGTTCGGTTTGAGTGCCATCAGAACTCTTAGATGTGCTATTTTCAAGATTTACCGGTAGTTTGTGCTAAAACAGGCCATGGTCGTGGACCTGATTAGCAACAACAAGGATCAGGCATATCGGGAAGATGTGGCACAACTTGTGAACATGGTGTTGGGAAAAAACCTGGTTCTGAATGTCCACAAAACAAAAGCGCTCACTACTGACTTCAGGAAAACAGAACAACACATGCCGGCGCTGCTGCTCATAAATAACAGAAGTGGAGGCGGTGGAGAGCGCCAGGCTCCTGTGGGGGTGCACACAAGCAATCAGCTGTCTGGGTCAAGAAACACTGGGTGAAGAAAGCCCAGCAGCGTCTGCACTTTGTAGGCTGGAGAGAGCACAACTCCCACTCCGTGTCCTCACCACGTTCTACAGAGGAACCATCGAGATCATCGTGACCAGCTGCATCTCAGTTTGGGGAGGAAGCTGCACGGCTGCAGACTGGAAGGATTTGAGAACAGCAGAGATCATTGACACACCTCCCATCTATCCAGGTGAGGACACTGGTCTCAGACTCTCTGACCAGAGCAGATAAAATCAAGAGACCGCTCACACCCACAGGATGCTCTTTACTCTGTTGACCTCTGGCAGACGGTACCGCAGCCTGAAGACCAGAACATGCCATTCATTCCATGAGCTATCAGACTGCTGAACTCACTAATGAAGTGATCACGAGCAAACACACACACAACCACAGACACCCCTAAACACCAAAGTCTATAAAAATTCATGTAAATGATGAACTCCTAAAATTTGGTTCAGTGTTGCATGGAGCACTGTACAAATTTGAATGACGCTGAAGTTTAAAGGTATTGTGACATGATGTTGGAACTATGCATAAAGTGGCACAACATACATATGTTGTATCATTCAACTATGTTCGTTTTTACAAGCAAAATGATAAATCAATGAAAATTTGTTTCAAAGTGATTTTAAACTTGGCGCCGTGTTTTGTCACGGGACATCCGGGTATTTACGCATGCGACGTCATGTGACATAGAGACATGAAGTTCAGTCTGCAGCTGCTATTGGAACGCAGTTTCATTGTCTTCAAGATTGCCAATTTTTTATGGTAAGGCTCAAATAAATACGGCAGCAGACCTACATTAGAACCAGCTGTTTCTTGTTCATCACTCGAACTAACTTCGGCTTCCCAAACTGAAGACAAATTGCTCAAATCTTCACTTAAATTGCTTAATTCCTCGGTTTCTATATTATCTGCCATTGTTCTTTACAATGTGCGTTCATTGCATTGCATCATAAAAATGCGTCGGCGTTTGACCCCTCCTTTCTCCACCCGAAAACTGCGACGCACTGCAGAGTTACGTCATTAAAACTATTTCATTAGAAAATACTTTTATATATTAATTATTCGAAGCATCTGTGTACAAATAAAATCAAAGCTGAGTAGCGCCTCTTTCTAAAGATGTCTATGTTCCAACATCATGTCACAACACCTTCAACCTTTTTTTATTACACTTGTGGTTTTCAATGTTTGATCTTTCATTTATTTTATCACTAGATCTGTTTGTGAAGCACTTTGGCCAACAATGTTTTTTAAATGTGCTTTATGAATAAAACTGCCGTTGACTAAATGATGGCATCGCTGATGGAGTTTGAGAGAAAAATGTTCTTTTACACCATCTTATACAAGATTAGCCTTACCTGACTGATGGGTACGTCCTTTGAGGCCGAGGCCGTTGGTGTTCAGAGAGGCAGAGTGGGTCAGAGGGGAACAGCATGTAGGAACAGGAACAAAAGTGGGGTCCAAGTCCAGAATGAGCTGGTTGAGCTGCTCTATGGACACATCGATGTCCGTCGTTAGCGATGCCAGTTCATCTTCCTGACAGGACGAGGTGCTATTAGCAGACTGGGAGTCGTGCGATGCGTCCTCGACCGTCAGGCCTCTCTGCACCGCCTCCCTGCTGCTGAGTCCTCGGGGTGGTGTTTCAGGAACCACCAGTGGTGGTGGTCCATCTCTCTCCGGCCTGTTTGACTTCCCCCGTGCGCCCACGGGAAGCAAACTATCAGGGGCGGCTTCCACCATCTGCTGTTGCCACACCCAGGCGTGAGTGGAGCACTCTGGTTTCTTGCTTTCAGGCGTGCTTTCAGAGGAGCGAGCAATGCCTGGTCCTCCTTCATCCTCATCGTCCAGGATGTCCGTCTCCCTCTCGCTTGATGAAGCCTCTCCGTTGATGGTGTGTCCCAGTCCAGACTCGTCTCCAGTCTTCCCCCTCTCCCCACGACGAGGCAAAGCAACGTCAGTCATGACCAGAAGAGGCTGGGTAGGCTCCGAGTCCACCCCAAAGATCAGCTTCTCTCCCTGGATCCACTGGCCCCGTGAAGGCCCTCTTCTCAGCCTGGTTTCGGTTCGGCCCTGTGACGTAACGGACAGGCCGGAGTCGCTGCTGGCAGACGGTGCTCGGTCTCTACAGCTCGGACTGCCGGTGGCCAGAGCAAGGGGATCTCCTTCACTACTCTTCTTCTTCACCTCCGAGTACAAACTTTCATTTCCAGGGTCCAGGAGGTGAGGAGGTGCTGTAAGGAGACATGAACGTTGCGGTCAATAAAAGATGCACACATGTAGGTTGCGTAAAATGTAAAATAAAAACAGAATGCAATGCTTTGCAAATCTCATAAACTCTCGTTTGTTTCAAAAACTGTCCTGTTGTGGGGGCTGCGGTAGCTCGGTGGTCAGTGTCACGGTTCCTGTAGTCCTGACGCTGCAGGTTCAAGCCCCGGTGGTGTCAGGAGAAAGAAAAGCAACAACCGTGTTTCCACAGCGGGTTCGGAATGATGTTGTCAGTCCATACAATGGGCGTTATCAACCGTAATCATCCCCATATGTATCCGCGAAACTGTCCAATCCACCTCCTAGCATGTTTGAAAAAACGTTATCTGCGTTGTTATCGCTGTGAGTAGGCAGCGTGTTTCCGTGAACCCGGAAGTGTTGTGTTTTTGTTTTTTTCAGCTTATGTAACTGTTTTCCTCAACCTAACCTTAAACCTGACCAAGAGGACCAACCCTAAACCTAACCCCCTTACCCTTGTGCCTAAACCTAACCAAGACCCTAAACCTAACCCAAGACCCTTTACTCTAAACCTAACCACATAGCTAAAGACGGAGCCTGCTGTCATCGCTTGTAACGGTGACAACGTACCTTTAAACCTCATAGGAGGTACAGGAGGGCCAATCTGATGGCTACGAATGGGGATGATAATAAATGATAAGAGCCATTTTATGGTTGATGACATCCGAAGCGGGTGCTCCAAAGTCAATGAAATATGAGATTATGAGATTTGCACATCATTGCATTCTGCTTTTATTTATTTTATTTTATTTACAATTTACTCAATGTCCAAATTTCTTTGGAACTTGGGTTTTGTGCTAACAAAAGGTTTATTGTAAGTTGTAGTCTAAACAAAGCAACACAAATATATATATATATATATTTTTCCAAGTCATTTTGTGATTTTTAACCCGTTTTTCTTGGTAAACGTATTTTCTCATTTCGATGACCGCGGCTGCACCATGACGTCTCGAACGTTTAACTCTATGACAGTTCCGCTGAAGGTTTTCTTTTGTTTTGGCACCTTGAAGCCAACTCCACACCTGCATCAGTACTGCACATGATTCACGAGTCCAGACACACTCCACGTAGAAAACACAGGGGCCCCTTTGTGCGGGCTGACGGATGCATGTGCGTCCCAGAAAAGACGTGTCTGTCCCAGACGTCTACCTGAGGACAGATAGAGCTGATTGTGTGTTGACGCACAGTTTTCACAACAAAAGATCACGAGATCTGCAGGCCCTACAGCACGTAGGAAACAAAAATAGGATTAAATCTTAAGTTCTTTTCTCACGTGACTAAGTTAGAAATTTTTGAAATATATGTAGATCACATACTTCATATATAAGCAGAAATACAACTCCTTTTTTTTAACAATAGGAACATAAAACAAGCAAGCAAATAAATGGTGTCATAAACCCATATTTTATTCATAGTGGTGAGCCCCTGCCCATCTTAACTGTTTAGAGTTTCACTGAAATGCTCTTTTTATACTCAGTCCTCCTATTGACCTGTTGACAATTACCATATTTTTTGGATTATAAGGTGCATTAAGCAAAACAAAACAGTCAGATGAGTCAAACTTTATTCAACTCATTCACATTAATCACATAAAATCAGTTTGAGGTCAGTAAGCACAACCAGAATTAATACTGTACATAAAACGCACTGGATTATAAGCCTCACGGTCAATTTTTGAGAAAATTAAAGGATTTTAAGTGTGCCTTATAGTCCAAAAAATACGGTTAACTAATATGCCTCTCCTACTATTTCTCACCATTACATCTTATTTTTAAACTGTTTTTATTAGGTTAGGTTAGGTTGGATTTATTTGTCATGGGTAACATCAACACAAAGTCAGCAATGTAATGAAATGCTTAGGACGAGAAGAAACATCTCAACTCGCAAAAAAGAAATATCAAATCATATAGCAAATTACTAAAAACATACTAAAAAAATGCTACTAACATACTAAAAAACATATTAAAAATAATAGTAACATACTAAGAAAAACATATTAAAAATAATAGTAACATACTAAGAAAAACATATTAAAAATAATAGTAACATACTAAGAAAAACATGTTAAAAATACTATAGTAACATACTAAAAAAACATGTTAAAAATACTAAAAACATATAAAAAATACTAGTAAGACACTGAGAAAAACATATTAAAAATACTATATGTACTAAAAAACATATTAAAAATACTACTAACATACTAAAAACATTTATAAAAAAAATACTATAACACTAAGAAACATTAAAAAATACTACTAACATACTAAGAAAAACATATAAAAAATACTACTAACATACTAAGAAACATAAAAAACTACTAACATAATAAAAAACATATTAAGAAATACTACTAACATACTAAGAAAAACGTTAAAAATACTACTAAAATACTAAAAAATATATTAAGAAATACTAACATACTAAGAAAACCATATTAAAAAATACTACTAAAATACAAAAAAACATCAAAAATTACTACCGTACTAACATACTAAGAAAAACATGTAAAAAAAAATTACTATAAAATACTAAAAAACATATTAAGAAATACTACTAACATACTAAGAAAAACATTTTAAAAAATACTAACGTACTAAAAAAATTATTAAGAAATACTACTAACATACTAAGAAAAATATATAAAAAATACTACTAATGTACTAAGAAAAACATATTAAGAAATACTGTACTACTAACATACTAAGAAAAACATAAAAAATACTACTAACGTACTAAGAAAAACATTAAGAAACACTACTAACGTACTAAGAAAAACATGTTAAAAATACTACTAAAATACTAAAAAACTTATTAAGAAATACTACTAACATACTAAGAAAAACATGTTAAAAATACTACTAAAATACTAAAAAACATAAGAAATACTGTACTACTAACATACTAAGAAAAACAGATTAAAATACACTACAAAACATTAAAAATTACTACGAACAAACTAAGAAAACATATAAAAAATACTCCTAACGTACTAAGAAAAACATATTAAGAAATACTACTAACATACTAAGAAAAACATATAAAAATACTACAGTACTAACGTACTAAGAAAAACATATTAAGAAATACTTCTAACATACTAAGAAAACATATAAAAATACTACTAAAATACTAAAAAACATATTAAGAAATACTTCTAACATACTAAGAAAAACATATAAAAAAATACTACTAAAATACTAAAAAAACAAGGCGCCAAAGGTGAAAAAGAAATACATCTACAATGTGATTCAGTTAGCAATGAGGTTCTTTCCACATTATGGTTCTGTTCTGTTAGTGGCATTATGTTTTTCCTAAAAGAGGATGCTATATCTTAGCTTAGCTGGTTGATTGAGGGAGTTTTTCCTTTCCACTGTTGCCTTTATGCTTGCTCAGGATGAGTCCGTCATGAACCTGACAGGTTTATCTGCTGGCTCCTCGGAGAAATGAGGTTATTAACTGACTTTACAATATGAATGCTTCTGTTCAGTGCCCTGAGATGACTAAACTGAACGGAATATGTTATGAGTTTATGACATTTGCAATAATTGCATTTTGTTTTTCTTACCATTTTACACAACATCCTAACTGTTTTCATAATTGTGATTGTAACATGGGTAACATCAACGCAAAGTCAGCAATGTAATGAAATGCTTAGGACGAGAAGAAACATCTCAACTCGCAAAAAAGAAATATCAAATCATATAGCAAATTACTAAAAACATACTAAAAAAAATGCTACTAACATACTAAAAAACATATTAAAAATAATAGTAACATACTAAGAAAAACATGTTAAAAATAATAGTAACATATTAAGAAAAACATATTAAAAATAATAGTAACATACTAAGAAAAACATGTTAAAAATACTATAGTAACATACTAAAAAAACATGTTAAAAATACTAAAAACATATAAAAAATACTAGTAAGACACTGAGAAAAACATATTAAAAATACTATATGTACTAAAAAACATATTAAAAATACTACTAACATACTAAAAACATTTATAAAAAAAATACTATAACACTAAGAAACATTAAAAAATACTACTAACATACTAAGAAAAACATATTAAAAATACTACTAACATACTAAGAAACATAAAAAACTACTAACATAATAAAAAACATATTAAGAAATACTACTAACATACTAAGAAAAACGTTAAAAATACTACTAAAATACTAAAAAATATATTAAGAAATACTAACATACTAAGAAAACCATATTAAAAAATACTACTAAAATACAAAAAAACATCAAAAATTACTACCGTACTAACATACTAAGAAAAACATGTAAAAAAAAATTACTATAAAATACTAAAAAACATATTAAGAAATACAAGATACAAGATACAAGATACAAGATACAAGATAGGTTTATTGACATTGCATCAATTTCCACCGATACAGCGTAAGTATGTAATTACAGTCATCCAGGAGAGAGATTAGTGTAACAAGCTGCAGCTGAACAAAACATATTTTATCGATATGTTCTTAGCGCGGCCTACCCATCTGTCCCCAGATGAAGGTCAAAGATAGGAAAACAGGATAAGACACGGGGTTTACAGCGTTGATATTAAAAAAAGATGAATCACGTTTTGTCTTCAAGACACCGCGTGATCCAGTAAAAACCATATCAAATAAAGCACATTTAGTTACAGGACAAGATGCATTTATGACGGCAGGCGGGAGGAAACAGTCTGTGTGTAACAATTCTAGATAAGAAACAGTTCGCTGGTCTCAGAGCTCGGCTCAAACCAAGAATGCACACAGAAACCTCTCGGGGGAGGGGTAGGAGGGTAGCGGGTTCCTTCAGCTCCCAGTCTAGGAGAAGATTTGTAGCCTTCAACAGTCCAAGGCCAGAGGCCAGATTAGATTAGTTAGATTAGTTGCTTTATTTTCCAGTCAAATACTACTAACATACTAAGAAAAACATTTTAAAAAATACTAACGTACTAAAAAAATTATTAAGAAATACTACTAACATACTAAGAAAAATATATAAAAAATACTACTAATGTACTAAGAAAAACATATTAAGAAATACTGTACTACTAACATACTAAGAAAAACATAAAAAATACTACTAACGTACTAAGAAAAACATTAAGAAACACTACTAACGTACTAAGAAAAACATGTTAAAAATACTACTAAAATACTAAAAAACTTATTAAGAAATACTACTAACATACTAAGAAAAACATGTTAAAAAAATACTACTAAAATACTAAAAAACATAAGAAATACTGTACTACTAACATACTAAGAAAAACATATTAAAATACTACAAAACATTAAAAATTACTACGAACAAACTAAGAAAACATATAAAAAATACTCCTAACGTACTAAGAAAAACATATTAAGAAATACTACTAACATACTAAGAAAAACATATAAAAATACTACAGTACTAACGTACTAAGAAAAACATATTAAGAAATACTACTAACATACTAAGAAAAACATATAAAAATACTACAGTACTAACGTACTAAGAAAAACATTAAGAAATACGTCTAACATACTAAGAAAACATATAAAAATACTACTAAAATACTAAAAAACATATTAAGAAATACTTCTAACATACTAAGAAAAACATATAAAAAAATACTACTAAAATACTAAAAAAACAAGGCGCCAAAGGTGAAAAAGAAATACATCTACAATGTGATTCAGTTAGCAATGAGGTTCTTTCCACATTATGGTTCTGTTCTGTTAGTGGCATTATGTTTTTCCTAAAAGAGGATGCTATATCTTAGCTTAGCTGGTTGATTGAGGGAGTTTTTCCTTTCCACTGTTGCCTTTATGCTTGCTCAGGATGAGTCCGTCATGAACCTGACAGGTCTATTGGCTCCTCGGAGAAATGAGGTTATTAACTGACTTTACAATATGAATGCTTCTGTTCAGTGCCCTGAGATGACTAAACTGAACGGAATATGTTATGAGTTTATGACATTTGCAATAATTGCATTCTGTTTTTCTTACCATTTTACACAACATCCTAACTGTTTTCACAACTGTGATTGTAAAAAAAAAAGTTGTTTTGATGAGCAGAGAGTTCCCCTTACAGTAACTGCAACAAAACACACAGTTCGGCTCGTACCACAGCTGGAGGAGCAGCCTCTGTAAGTCCAGAGAGGCAATAAAACTCAAATACCAGACATGCATGGTAAACCCTCACAGCTGCTCTCGGAGGTTTGTTCCCACACACAGATGCAGAGTCCAAACACAGTCTGCAGAGTGAGCAAAGTCTCATCTACTCCAAAACAGTTAACTGAACATACTTCACCAGCAGCCAGGAGGAAACTTTCACTGTCCCACTCTGTGGACTAGAAACAGGATGGAAATGCTTGGCTGAAGCCTCCCTCGGGGGTGTCAGAGAAAGAGGAAAGGCCAAACGGAAAGATGACAAAAAGGCCCGAATGAGACGGATCAAATCAGATTTTATAAAAGTTCACAGCAGCTGCTCTTTCTGCTCCTGCTCTGTCGTCCTCTCCGTCTCTTCTGAAGCAGGAAAAAAAGTACATTCTTTCTCTGAAGGTGCTCACAGCCCTCTGGTGTCCCACTCCCACTCTCCCCACTGGTGTCCCAGCACTACAAATCCCCGCCTTCAGTGCTTTTTTTTTTCCATTATGTGGTCACTCCCACCCTGCATCCTGTCCAGGCCCATGCAGGTAGCTGTGTGTGTGGACACAGTGTGCACTCATGCGTTTTCATCTCCACTGAGGAAGGAAACTGAAGGGGTGGATCATTCACTAGACTCTTTTTCTCCCCCCCACACACACTCAGGTGTGTATTGCTCACATAATACACTTTCAAGGAAAAAAAAAAGGGGGGGGGGGGATCAGGAACCTTGAGCTGCCCAAATTTGGAGGGGAGAATGCAAACATGAAGGAGGTCTGTGTGCATGAGGGGGATGGGAATGGACAAACTGCAACCTGCAACTTGAACCTGATGGAGGAGGACAGGAGAAAAGGAATAAAAAAAAAAAAAAGACTATGAGGAGATGGACGTGGTATAGAGGGGAGGGCTGGGAGATAAAGTAAAACCACCTGGACTTCAAAACAACATTCTTGGACCAGCGGGCACCTTCAGTTCCTTCCACATGGTGATGGCTAAACTTTTGCGTTCATGTGTGTCGTGCTTTCACGCCACTTTTCCACACGTCTTCAAGTCTAAAGTATACGGCTGGCAGGGGCAGGTTTAACCAAAGTATAAAACAGCTGGAACTGAAACCTCAGCTGCAAGTTACAGTGATTGTTTCAGCCATCGCCTGAGTGTTTCAACAGTTTTTTTTTTTTAACTAAATGGAAACAGTGGAGAAAGAAATCCACACTTTGGTCTGGTGAAGAGGTCTACGCTGAGCTGATGCTCCACAGACAAGCCGAGTCTAGACGGAGGGCTTCTGAACAGCTGTTAGAAGGAATCTGATGCTCATCTGAAATTAGCACGTCATGAAGCTGTTTTGGTGAGGTCCACCTGCAGTCAGAGCTCAACTCATTCAGCTGTTAAACTGTGAGCCGTCAGTTATTTTTTAACTCCAGCGTGGTTTCCACCAACTTCTGGAAAAAATCCTCCTTACCAAATGACTGCACCACTGTTTTTACTCATTAGACTAATGATGGCGGGGAAAGTGTTAAAAATGGAAGAAGTGGTTTTGATTCATTAGACTCTAAACGTACCGTATTTTCCGGTGTATAAGTCACCGTTTTTTTGCATAGATTTTTCAGTCCTGCTGCGATTTATACGCTGAAGCGACTTATGATTTTTTTTCCCCGTACAGGTAGTCCTCGGGTTACCAGTACGACGTCCTCGACTTACGACGTTTCGCATTACGACGTACTTAATTTAAAAAATAAAAAATACATTTATTTTGAAAAAAATCATTTTAAAAGCCGAGTTCCGGTTTTACTTCCGGTTTGACGGCAGAAGCAGCGAGCAGTCAGTGGAAAAATACAGGGGAGACCTTACTGTAAATGCTCTGGACCGCGCGAAGCAGTGGAAAAGTACAGGCAGCTGCAGATCTTGGAGGAGCAATGAGCTAACATGCTAACAGACGGAGGAAGGCTTCACCAGCTCCCAGTAGGAAAATAACTATTTTTTCCCAGTCATTATGGCTCCAAATGTATGTGTATTTTTTATAATTATGTAGGGTACTGTGTTAGGATAGGCTAAGTGTTTGGTAAAAATACAGTATTGTACGTATAGGTGCAGTTTGTACGTATGTTCCGACTTACATCAAAATTCGTTTTATGACGGCGCGTAGGAACGAAACTCCGTCGTAAGTCGGGGACTACCTGAATTCATAACACAATTTTTATGACGCTTTAACTTTCGAAGAACTGCAACAGTGAGTCCTCCCGTGCACGCTTGCTTCTCTCAGCTGGTGCAGGCGGAGGAACGCTGGAGAGCTAGCAGCTCCGGCTGCATGGATGGATGGATGGCGCCGTGCCGCCCAGGCGATATGCAGCTGATTTGACTGTTAAAGTGCATTTATTAAGGAAAAGTTAAACTGAGACACACCTTTGCTATAATGTCGACCAAGCAAATTATTGTTTTTAAGTGTTAATCTTGTTAAATTTCTAATGCCGGGTACCCACCTAAATTGTCAGGACGCTCCTGCCGCCCCCTTTTGGCCGCTTGTCACGGTCACACTGGGAGACACTGAGACGCGTCTGATGACGCGCACTGGGGGGAGGCAGAGGGTCAGTTGTTGTGTTTTCATGCTGCTGGCAGATAAAATCAGCAGCACGTGACCCCCGTTCCTACTGGAGTGGGTTTTCTACGAGCCGAACTGCAGCTCCGACAGTCTTTGTTGAGATTAAAACGTTTTTTTTTTTATGTTTGGGGTGATCGTACGCTGGAGCGGACAGCAGCAACTGTAAAAATGTCAAGTTTCTTACCGGAGTCTGGTTCCAATTCATGGAGGCTCGATGGGGTAAGTTTAAAAAGTCCAAAAAAAGTCCCGTTGTCGTTGTGTAATCACATAGCAGAGGCTCTCCCGATTGGTTGTTGCGATGCGTCGAGCAACGTCGAGCCGCAAAATATCAACTTTTCGATCCGACGCTGCTCAACGCGTAGGTTGCTTCGGACGCGCGCGTGCGCGGAAAGGAACTGCCGCGTGCCGCCGCGCCGCTTCAAACACTCAAAACGCGCCGCTTCACGATACGCCGCACCTCGACGCGTCTCCACATAGACTTTGCATGTAAACCGGCCGCTTCCGCCGCCCGACACGGGTCCAGTGGGTAACCGGCATAAGAACTACAACAGCAAGTCCCACTCTCTTCACTCAGCTGATGCAGGTGGAGGAACGTTGGAGAGCTCGCGGCTCCGGCTGCAAGGATGGATGGATGGCGCCATGCCACCCAGGCAAAATGAAGCTGTTTTGACCATTAAATAAAAACATAATAAACACGACGGGTCAGTGGTGACGCATAATAAATATGACTTAGACGCCAAATTGACTTGTATGTTTTTTTCCTCTTCATGATACTTTATTTGACTGATTTCATTTATTTATTTCTATAGCACTTTACACAACCACGGTGATGGTGACCAAAATGCTTAACAAAAAACAGTACAACACTTAAAATGACAACAGATTAAAAATCAAGAAAAACACAACATAATAACAAACAATAACAATAAAAAAAGTCTTAAGCTTCGATTTAAAAGGGCCAAGTTCAGTAATCTGACTTAGATCAAGCGGGTGCAACTTACCGTACTTTTCGGGGTAAAAGTAGCTTCTGTGTATAAGCCGCTTTGTCCAATTATTGGGAATAATTTGAAAAAATCCATAAATACGCCGCTTTGCCCTATAAGTCGCATCTATTATGCGTCACCGCTACGCATCGTGCCAGTGCCTCATTTGCCCTGCTGAAAATGGTGGCCACAGAAGCGAGCCAGCACGGAAGGACATTACAAGATTAACACGGTAAAAACAAGGCTGAGAAAAAATATATTTCTTAGCTGACATTATAGCACAAGGGTTCCTGAGCTTAACCGTTCACTCTGTGAGCCTAAAAAATATCCGTCGAGTGGTTTATGACTATAACAAATAAAACCGAAGCTAACGAGACGATTCCGTCTCTAAAACCACAAATAAAAAATCGAATTTTATCTCAAATGTCTTATACAAGGCAACAGTTTGTACATTAAACCCCATATAATTACACTCTGTAAGCAGAAAAAATATCCACAGAGTGGTTTATGAGCTAAATAGTAGATACAGTATCTGTTAATGGTAGCTAACCACTAATAAAAGATTGTTGTTGTTTTTTTTAATCTCAAACATCTCATAAAGCTAGTCAGTTGAAAATGACCACCAAATAATTACGCTCTGTAAGTTTCAAGAAAATCCGCAATGTGGTTTATGAGTTATCTTGCTAAAAAACAGCTAACAACACAGCTAATAGTAGCTACCTCCAGAGCAGGAGGCCGGCCAGCGACAGAGTCAGTCCGAGCAGAGGAGGCTTTTTTCGGACACATGAGCTAGAAACAGTCGGTGTACTCTCTGGAAGTGTCCCCCTAGCGAACAGAAGTGGTACTGCACCATTTTTTTGCCAAAATGAAAAACGGCGATATCAGAGCCAAAAATGGGTCTAAAAATATGGGGGAAAATCCATAAATATGACGCTTCGGCGTATAAGCCGCAGGACATGCAGATAAAAAAACAGTGACTTATACGCCTAAAAGTACGGTATTCTCCGTAGCGACTTATACGGCAGAAAATACGGTAACTTGAGGATCTGTGTGTGTTTGTGTTTGTGTTATTCGTGTGTCTTCCATCCTGCTCTCCTCAGTGTTTCCTCAGTTTCTGCCTCCGCCACCTGTTGTCTTTCCCCAGGTGTTTGTCATTGTCTGTTAGTTAGCGTCTGTAAGTCTGTGTTCCTCGTTGTCTGGGGATTGTCTTGAACGGCGTCCTGTTTTCTGCCTCCCTCCGTATCTCCTCAACGTTCACGTACGTTTGCTGCCACGCCAGCCTTTCGTTTTGTTTGATAAATCAATTTAATTATTCTTACCGCCTGAGCTCTCCGAGTCCTGCCTGCACATGGCTTCTAGCAAGCAGCAGAAACACAACAATGACATTGTATCTTTGAATACTAACCCTAACCTGGTCGTTTTGATTTATACATTTAATCACATTGATGAAATGATGAAATTTGTGTTCTGCGTTTGACGTACACGGGAGGAGATACACCCAAGGGAATATGTGTCAAGGACCCAACATGTGTGCATGGCAGGGAGTCACACCTGTGACTTTTCAGTCCTGTCAACTGCCCTCTAAGCCACACAGCCACTACACCTATCCATGGTCATTTTAATTATTTAACCTGTAGTTTCAATTGCTAAACAAACACTGTTGATTTGATTCTTAACTGGGTAATTCTGGTTCCTAAACCTTTTCTGTTAAACTGGATTCCTGAAGCCAATCTGGTAATTTTGATTACAGATAGTCCTTGACTTACGACGGCCTCGAGTTACGACGTTTCGGGGTTACACACGCATCTCCATAATAAAAAATAAAAAAACATATATATATATATATTTTTTTTTTTTGAAGCCGATTTACACAGTTTCCGGTAATTTCCGGCAGTTTCCCGTTTTGCTAGCTGCGGAGGCTACAGCTGCCTGTACTCTCTTAAAAAAAGCTAAGCCTGGTCCTCTGGACATTCAAAAATCAAAACAAAACTTGTTGAACCAAGCTGGACACGCAGCAGCTGTGGAAAAGTAGCTGTTTTATGGACGGCGGTTTTACGACGTAAACAAATGCAGAATCCGGAGGAGGGAGGGAGGAACGGAGGAAACGGCTTCACCACAACAGTAGGAAATTAACTCTTTTTTTCCTTCATTATGTCTCTCAAATGTATGTGTTTTTTAATAATTATGTAGGGTACTGTGTAGGCTTAGTGCTTGGTAAAATACAGTACTGTACGTATAAGGTGCCGTTTGGACGTATGTTTTGAGTTATGTCGAAATTCGAGTTACGACGTAGTGTAGGAACGGAACTCCTACGTAACTCGAGGACTACCTGTATACTCAGTGGTGGGATGTAACAAAGTACAAATACTTTGTTACAGTAGTTAAGTACATTTTTCATGTATCTGTACTTTACTTAATTATAATTAAATGTGGGTATTTTTACTTTCACTCCACTACATTTTACATGAAGTATCTGTACTTTCTACTACACTACATTTCTATAATGTGTTGAGTTACAAGTTACATTCATGTTGCAGCTTTTTGATTTGTTGTTAGTTTGAAAGTATCTGATGTCGAGAGGAGAGTTGGTTCATTGAATCACTGCAAAGTGGACAGGTAACATTAGACCTGCCTTCAAGAAGAGCTAGACCCATGATGTTTAATTCTAGTACAAAGTGTAAACGTCATTGTGCTAGGAGCACTCACAGCACCACTAAACACACCCATGATTCCACCACAAAAATTCAGCCAGAAGATACACAACACCCATGGCCTTATTGAAAGATTATTGAAAGACCAAATATTTTTGAAAGACTGTTCAGTACAGGAGGACAGATTCTCTCTCCCTAAAGAGCCAGACTGGACTAAAAAAAACTCTGAAAACCAACGTCCAATGAACTTGAACAAGACATTCTTGCTGCAATATTAAAATGTGTCAGTTCATGATGTTAGGAGACAAGAGAAGTCTCCAAATGACTAAACACTCAGGTCCAAGTTTTGAAAATGGTGTCAGGAAGTTAAAATATTGTTCACTATTGACCCATTACAAGTTGACTAGACAGTATTTTAACTAGAGCTGATGAAAAACTAGAGTTGAAATGATCAGAGCCTGTCCTTTGTTAAGTCTACTGCTCCTTTTTTCATCAGACAACTTTTACTTTAAATGTTTTTACTGCAGTTAATATGACACATTGGTTTTACTTTGTGTTAAATAAAAACTTTCAAAGGTATAATCATTCCTTATTATTCTTATTTTGCTTAATGACATTTAATTTTGCATGTCATCCCTGAAATACTGATGCACAGAATCACAAGTCCAAGTGTGAACTGTGTCACAGAGTAAACACAATAAAAACATGTTTTATCTGCAGCATTGTTCTTTAAAATGACTCAACACTATTAATGTATTACAGAAAATATGCATACAGTACGCACACTTAATGATATTGTACACCATTGCATTATGTAATGTATTCTGCAAGTACTTTTACTTTAATACTTTAAGTATTTTTCAAGTACGGTACTTATTTACTTTTACTTAAGTAAAAACATGAATATGGTACTTCTACTTTTACTAGAGTACATTTTTGTCTGTTTATTTGTACTTTTACTTAAGTACAGTGTTTGAGTACTTTCTCCACCACTGCCTGTACTTGACATAACAAACTGCTGGTGTAGCCCTGCAGAACCTCACTGATCTGCACATGGCGAGGTCCGTGAACAAGGCCAGGCTGATTCTGGCAGATCCTGATCATCATTCCCTGGTGAGTTCAGGTTGCTTCCATCTGGATGCAGGTACTGTACTGTATCTGCTGCCCAGATGTGGAACGAACAGATTGAAAAACTCATTTAACCCTGTAATGATCAGGCTTATGTTTTTTTTTTACGTTTCAATGTCTTGTCTAGCATGGATGTTTTGTGCTTACTGACTGTGAAACAAATTGCCCCGTGGGGATAGTAAAGATTCTTGAACTTGGTATAATAATAATAATAATAATAATAATAATAATAATAATAATAATAATAATAATAATAATAATAATAATGTCTTTGTCTGTCATCTGTGTATGTTTCCCATACACAGACGAAATTCGTCTCTGCATTTAACCCAACCACCACCAGGTGGTGCAGTGAGCAGCCAGAAAGCGCCCGGGGAGCTGGAGAATTAGGTGTGCACTCATAGACACCCCAAGGTGTGTAGTGGCCGGGGCGCGAACCCGCGTCCTTCGGGTCCCAAGTCGAAAGCCTTGCCACTACACCATCTTGGCTCCTCTTCAGAATTGTGAATACAGGTAGTCCTCGGGTTACGACGGTCTCCAGTTATGACGTTTTGTGGTTACGGCGCATCTCCCATAAAAAAAATAAAATTAAAAATTAAAAAATATATATTTTGAAATTTTATTTTGAAAAGCCGAGTTACGCAGTTTCCGGTTTTACGTAGTAAACGTAGCGGCAGAGGAATGCTGCACTGTACTCTCTAAAAAAGCTAAGTCTGGTCCTCTGGACATTCAAAAAACAAAACAAAACTGTACTGTGAACGCGGTTTTACGTCGTAAACAAATAGGGAATACGGAGGATGGACCGAGCTGGATGGCGGTTTTACGTCGTAAACGATTGGAGAATACGGCCGATGGACGGAGGAAGTAGGCCATAACTCTTTTCCTCCTTCATTATGGCTCCCAAATGCATGTGTTTTTTGATAATTATGTAGGGTACTGTGTTAGGATAGGCTAAGGGCTTGGTAATACAGTACTTTACATGTACTGTATATGGTGCAGTTTGGACGTATAGTTCGACTTAAATCGAAATTCGATGTACGCCGCTGCGCAGGAACGGATCTCCGTCGTAAGTCGAGGACTACCTAAACAGGAAATGGAAAATCAGCTGTTGTCTTGTTTGTCTCAGAGGTGACGTGTTTGTTTGTTTGGGGATGACTTTGTTAATTCAGACGTAATAAAATGTTTCCTAAAGGTGTTTACGTTGCATTGAAAACCATAAAAAAAGTATGACCCTTCTACAAGGATAAAATAATAAATGAAAATATGTTAAAGACAGCAAACAAATTAATGTATCTCCTACAAAATGGTTTTTTTTTAAGATGGTGCAAATTCAGCATTTTTACTTGCGTCAAAAGATGAGCTGTGATATGAGTCTCGTCGAACCAAAGGGTCCAGGGTGTCGTAGTCCACCGTCACAGAGCTTCCGTTGTGCCACAGCTCAGAACCTGCACATGATAAAAAAGAAATAACAGGTCACTTTACACAGCTGTGGAAATAAAAAACAGCTGTAACACACACATTTATCTCACTCTTTGTTTGTTTAAACCACACATGAGCAACATGTGCCCAAACAAGGACCAGGAGCAAACCATCTCAATCCAATCCTTCAGAGCGCTGTGGGTAGGAGGGATCTCTTGTAGCGGTCTGTCTTAGAGCACGTCTGAAGAAACTGTTTGCAGATGTTGATCTGTCTACTTGGACTTGGTGGGTTTCTCAGTCTTCTTGGGCAGCAGGACCACCTGAATCTTGGGCAGAACGCCTCCCTGAGCGATGGTCACTCCTCCCAGCAGCTTGTTGAGCTTCTCGACAGACAGCAGGTGTCATGGGATGATCTTGGTCTTCTCGTCACGACTCGCGTTTCCCGCCAGCTCCAGGATCTCGCCGGTCAGGTACTCAAGCACTTCCGCCAGGTAGACAGGGATGCATCCACGGCACCTCCTTTTTAACTCATTTGTGATTTGGGGCTGTAGTTGAGGTATTATTTGAGCTCATGAGATGTTGATCAGCTGCTCCCTGTACACCAACTGCTGCACCTCCAACCATGACTCCGTAAAACTTATTAAGTTTGCGGACGACACCACCCTCATCGGGCTCATCTCGGATGATGATGAGTCTGCGTACAGGAGAGAGGTGGGTCGGCTGGTGACCTGGTGCAGCAACAACAACCTGGAGCTCAACGCCCAGAAGACAGTGGAGATGATTGTGGACTTCAGGAAAGACAGAGCCCCTCTGCCCCCCATCACCTTTAACAACACCCCCATCATCATTGGGGACTGCTACCGGTTCCTCGGCACCACCATCACCCAGGACCTCAAGTGGGAGCCAACCATCAGCTCCCTCATCAAAAAGGCTCAGCAGAGGATGTACTTCCTGCGACAGCTGAGGAAGGCCAAGCTGCCGGCCAAGCTGATGGTGCAGTTCTACACGGCCATCATCGAGTCCATCCTCAGCGCGTCCATCACAGTGTGGTACGCCGGGGCCACTGTCAGGGACAGACACAGACTGCAGCGCATTGTGCGCTCTGCTGAGAAGGTAATCGGCTGTAGTCTCCCATCTCTCCATGACCTGTACGTCTCCAGGACTGTGAGGCGAGCAGGTCGGATCACAGCTGACCCTTCTCACCCTGCATACGGTCTGTTCGAACCACTCCCCTCAGGCAGGAGGCTTCGGTCAATTGGGACCAGAACCTCCCGCCATAAAAACAGTTTCTTCCCCTCTGCTGTCAGACTTTTGAACACTCATAACCATGTTACCTCATAACTTGCCTTGGTCGCTGTATTTTGTATTTTGATTGGGAATCACTGTATCACTGTATTTTGATTGCACCACTCTAATTGCACTGTTTCTTAGTAGGTTTTGTTCACTGAATATTGTATTGATTGTATTGATGTTTTATGGTTTATGTTTTTTATGTTTTATGTTTCTATATTTTATGCACCGTTATGCCGAAGCAAATTCCTAGTCTGTGAATCCTGTTCATTGACAATGGCAATAATAAACTGAATCTGAATCTGAATCTGAAAAAAAAAACACCTTGTTGCCATGGTTATGCATCATAACAAACATCCAAAAGCAAAAAGGTTTTGGTAAAAATCCTTCCAGCTGCACAGCATCCAATATAAGAGGAAATAATCATTGAAAAAATGTGATTTACATACAGAAAAAAGAGGAATTAAAGTTTTCAAACGCAACATCCCAGAATGGAAGTAAAAGAGCTGCTCCAACATGCAGCAACCTTGAGCGGCACAATTCGACAACTCTAAATCAATCAATGAATCAATCAATCAATCAATCAATCAATCTATCTATGTCTAT
>JBBPBX010017596.1:0-46638 GCA_038048925.1 Garcialebias charrua | reverse complement strand
ATTCATTCTGACGAAAAAAATGGAGCAGTACCACTTTCGGCCGCTAGGGTCCACCGACCGTTCCCAGCTCATGTGTCCGACAGCAGCCTCCTCTGCTCGGACTCACTCTGTCGCAGCCTGGCCTCCTGCTCTCTGGAGGCCTGAACTACTGTTAGCTCACGCTCAGTGTTTGACTGTTTAACAAAATAGCTCAAGAACCACCGGACAGATTTTGATGAAACTTACAGAAAGTAATCACTGGATGGACATTTACAACATATTAGCTGTAGGAGATGTTTGAGCTAAAATTAGATTTATTTATAATTTATTTTCGCAGCGCGCATGACCATTTGGAAGACATCAAAGCAAAACAATTTAAATCAAACTGATTTGACCATTACGTGAATTTATTAAGGAATAGTTAAGCTCAGACACATCTTTGCTATAATTTTCAGAAAAACAAATAATTGTTTTTAAGTGTTAATCTTGTTAAAAGTCCTACCATGCACGCTCCTGTGGCCATTTGCGCTGACGTGTAACATACGCGACGCGTCAGCGGTGACGCGTAATAGATGCGACGTGTACGGCGGTGCAACACATTTATGGATTTTTCCACTTTACTGGAAATAATTGGACTGATGCGACTTATCAGACGGAAAGTACGCTCTTAATGTGTCTTTTTAAAAAAAAGTTTAGTTTGAGTTTTATTTGTAATAAATGTTTCTGTTTATTGGATCACAGAGATTTTTTTTAATTAAAAACCAGAATAAAATAATTCAGTTATAATCTGAATTAAACACTTTGTTTAGCAGATTTTACTTTAAACGTTTTATTTCTTGAATCTGTAAAACAAACGGGGTCCTCCTGCAGGAACCGGAGGTCCGAACCGGTTCTGGTGTGATGTTGTATTTCTGAGTTGGGAGGTCTTAAAGTTCTGCTCCAGGGTCCGGTCCAATAACGTCCCGTGTTCTTCCTACAGGTCCGGTCACAGGAAGTCCAGTCGGGCCCGTCCGGACCAGCGGGACCTGAGTGAGACCCTGGCTGCCACCCAGGGCCTGGCCAACATGATCAGCGAAGCTCAGAGACTCTTCCGGGTAACCTTTGACCTCCTCAAGTCCAAAACCTGCTGAAGTCCAAAACCAGCAGACATTCAGGAACAGAACCTTCTCTGCAGCTCCCAGAGTTCTGGCCCGGACAGAGTCCGAACGGTGCTGGACCCACAGAGGAGGCTCGGTCCAGTCAGGATGGAGGTGACGAGGACAGACGGAACCGGCTGCAGCTGAGCACCCAGCAGCTCCTGAAGGAGAACCAGGAGGAGTACTGGGAGGATCACATGGGTCCAGAGCCCGTGGAGCTGGCCTTTAAGAAGGTGAGCAGGGACACGAGGGGTTCTGACCCGCTTTGCAGTGCATGTCAGTTTCCTGATGAGGAGCAGAGGGACAGAATGACGAGTCTGTTTGTCCTCAGGTGGACGGCTGTCCTCTGGGGACGTGGCGAGGCTCCGTGGACGCTCCTCAGCAGGAGCTGCTCCTCCGACTGCTGAGGGAGCAGCATCTGTGGGAGGAGAACCTGCAGCACGCCGCCGTCCTCCACACCCTGTCCAAGGACACCGAGGTGTACCGCTGCGTCCTGCAGGGCCAGGGCCCGCAGCCCCCCCAGGACCACCTGCTGCTCAGGTACCGAGGACCACGCAGGATGTCCCTGAGCTCGTTTGTCTCCTGTCCTCACGTCAGGACTAAAAGATTCTGTCCTCCAGAACCGGGCGTCCACACGTAAATACTTCAACTCTTGTCCCCCTGACCAGAACCTGGCAGCCGGACCCATCATCAAACAGCATCATCGGGGCGGCCGTGGTGTAGTGGTAATGGCAGTCGTCTCCCGATCGGAAAGTTGGCGGTTCGACTCCCGGGACCCGCACCATATGTCGTTGTGTCCTTGGGCAAGACACTTAACCCTGAGTTGCTCCCGGTAGGACTGGAAAGCACCTTGCATGGTAGTCTGCCGCCACCGGTTTATGAATGTGTGTAGCATTCAATATATGTGTAGCACTTTGAGATTTTCAGTAATGAAAAGTAAGTTATAAATTGAATTAATTATTATTATTATTATTATCATCTGGACCGCTGTACCTGTCCTCTGTATCCACGGAGCACCCCGAGGTTCAGGTGGAGGGGGTCCGGGTTCACGTCCACGCCTGCCTCTATCTGCTGGAGCCCACAGGAACCACCAAGACCCGACTGACGCACCTCTGTAGAACCGATACCAGGTCAGAACTTCAAACCGGGTTTCAATAAAACGGATCAGCAGCGAAATAATAACCTGTTCATTGTATTATTAACAGGTTATTATCATGAGTTCATTATGAAGATCTCATGATAATAACCTGTTCATTGTATTATTAACAGGTTATTATCATGAGTTCATTATGAAGATCTCATGATAATAACCTGTTCATTGTATTATTAACAGGTTATTATCATGAGTTCATTATGAAGATCTCATGATAATAACCTGTTCATTGTATTATTAACAGGTTATTATCATGAGTTCATTATGAAGATCTCATGATAATAACTAGCCTGGCCCCCGCCTTCCTGCACAGCTCCGCTCAATTCTCATTTCCCTTCACTGCACAGTCTGGGACTTCTCTCATAGACAACGATTTCTCCGGTAGATTTTTGACCGGACCAATCAGAGAACAGAAGGGGCGAGTTTTTGGCCCCTAACCCACGCCCCCACCTGTCCCAGCGCAGCCAGCGAGCAGCCGCATGTTCTCATTCAAAGCGATGCAAAGCGATGCAGGACTGTTTTATATGTGACACAAATTTATTAATTTCCCCTTCTTAATCCCTTATCTGGAGTTTTCTTTTGTTTTTTTCCCCAAAAGTCAAGTAATCGCTCCCTCCTCCCTCCTCCTTCTCCTCCTCTCCCTCTGCTGAGTGAAATGAACAAGGAAATGCCTCAGGTTGTCACGAGAGAATTAAACTCGGGTTTTACGTTGCTGCCCGAGTCCCGTCAGATTTTCTGGTCTTCTGGTGAGCTGGACCAGCGATCCATGGTTTTATTTTATTTTATTAAAACGTTTTATTAACATATAAACACAGAATATGCAGCGCGGCAGCCGGCAGCGAGAGAAAAAGCTGCAGGAGGCGGAGCAGTTGTCAAGTTTAACAGAGCACGGGGGAGCAGCCATATATGGCTCTTAGGGGAGGGAGCAGAATGCTTTTCCTTGTTCAAAATTTTTCTAAGATCCAATGGTTTTGTTCCTCAGCAGAGGCCAACGCCTCCAGCAAGAATCGTTTCACAATGGAGAAAGTCCAGACCCTAGTACGAAGCGAAGTGAAGGACAAGGGTCTGGTTTTAACCAGGCTAGGAAATGAGGTCAATTTGTCCTTTAGTAGTCTAAGCTTAAAGCAACATGACAAACCAACTCTAACTATAGGCTTTATCAAAAAGGAAAGTCTTAAGCCCAGTCTTCAAACTGGACAATGTGTCAGCCTCATGGACAGAAACTGGAAGTTGGTTCCACAAGAGAGGAGCCTGATAACTGAAAGATCTTCCTCCCATTCTGCTTTTGGAAACTCTAGGAACCACAAGTAAAGCCTCCGGCAGAGCTCAGCGTACTGCCTGTACGCCGCTCTACACGCGCATTCTGTGCACACGTGTTCGCTGGCACAGCTCTGCTTTCGTTCTCGCATTAAATGCTCGCGTTTTCGCTCCAAATTCTTTTGTAATTTGAGCAGCTGCGCGCAGAGCGTTTACCTACGGGACAAACTGAGGTCGCTGATTGGTCACTTGCTGACACGCCTACTGATCTGATTGACAGCTCGGGTGGGAGAAGGCATGAGCTGGCTGGCTGCAGCCGCTGCGGTGTTTCTAAACTTTATGTGTTAATAAAAAGTTCTAAAAAATAAAAATAAAAACAGGGAGCGCTTTTCCTGCAGCCCACAGCCCACCAGGAAATATTTAAAACCTCGCGCAGCCAGGTAAGACATGAGTATATTATTCGCTCGTGACACATTCATTCATTTCAGTCATGGAGTTGCGGAGGAGGAAGCGATTACTTGACTTTTGGCAAAAAAACAAAATAAAAGTCCTGATCAGCGATGAAGAAGGGGAATTTAATTCATTTGTGTAACATATAAAACAGTCCGGCGCCGGGCAATTTATTGTGAGACAATGCGTATCGCGTACGCGGTCGTAAAATTTGAGCTTTGCGCGTTCGTGCCCTGCGGGGCTACGCTTGTGCCTCTTCGGACGTACGGCGTAGTGTGGTGTACTGCTTGTACGCTGAGCTCTGCCGGGGGCTTAAGCCTGCAGTCTGAGAGCAAAGTGGACTGTTAGGAAAATATGGAACAATACAATTTCAAACATAAGATGGAGCTAGGATGTTGAGAGCTTTGTAGGTTAGAAGTAAGATTTTGAATTAAATTCTGAATTTGACAGGGAGCCAATGGAGAGAAGCTAAAACTGGAGAGAGATGATCTCTCCTACTAACTCCAGTTAACACTCTGGCAGCAGCATTTTGGATCAACTGAAGACTTTTTAAAGAAGTATTTGAACATACAGATAACAAGCCATTGCAATAGTCCAGTCTAGACGTGACAAATGCAGGAATCGGTTTTTCTGCATCATTTTTCAATACGGTTTCAAATTTTAGCGATATTACACAGGTGGAAGAAGACGGTTCTTGTAACGTTTTTAATTTTGGGGATAAAAGACATGTCCGGATTTTTAAAAAACACAGATTTTTAAAGATTAGAACTAGAGGCCAGATTAATACAATCCAAGGAGGGCGAAAGACTGAAAAACATATTCCTAAAGTGCTCATGTCCAAAAACCAAAACCTCAGTCTTGTCTGTATTCAGAAGCAGAAAAGTTAGGGTCATCCAGGTTTATTTGTCTTCAAGACATGCTTGTGGTCAAAGTAGCTGATTTGATTCATTGGAGCCCATTTCATAAGTCAAATCCGTGCAATTGCCGCACAGACCAGTCCAGCTTTAATCCTCCCCGGGTTATTCATAAGACCACAGTTGAAGGCGGGCAGGTCCCGCTCACATAAACGTGTTCAGAAATGAAGCCGCAGCGCGGCTCCAAAAGAGGCGTGGAGCAGAACTCAGCTGAGCATGAACTGGACCGCAATGTATTTATTGTGGGACAGATGTCAGACGTTTACAAGCTGTCGTTTCATGTCATTTTTAATATTTCCTCAGTAATAAATCTACTGTCTCCCTCCAGCGCGTGCGCACACTAGGGGTTGAATGAGTACATAATTTTTAACCTCGACATTAACATAAAAAAACTCGAACGACGCTCGAGTAGCCGATGACGTCACAGTGTCTTATGATGCAAAATAAATAAATAAATATAAATGCATAAAAACCGTCTTTACAAAAAGAAAAAAAAGACCAACAAAACATTGGGAGCATTTATTATGCTCCTATCATTTATCATACTGCAGATAAGTCACAGGAAAAACAAAACTATTAGTTATTATTATTAATATTAAAAGTGAAAGTATACCGTGCGGCGCTGAAACCGAAACTGAAAAACAAATGGGGCAACACCGCACCACAGCCTGAAGTGCTGTGCAATTTAGGTTTACTTTTAGAGATTAATGTGTTTATAGGTTTTTTTAATAGGTCTAGAGAGATTAATATGTTGCTTTTGTTTGTGAAACGAGAGAGGAAGCTGCCGTGTTATATATGTGGCCTGCAATGCAACACCGCCACCTGCTGCCAGTCACAATCTACGGTGGTCAGAGAACAGAAAATCAACAGGAAATAGCGCATTTTATAAATTAAAAACTGTTTTACCTTTTTGACAAGACTGCCTGCTCCATTTACATCCGTGCGCACAAAGGAATCCATTTTGTGGCGTCTACTAAAAGCTAAAAGCTACCTCGCGCGCTGTGAAATGTGACGTGATGACGTCACTACGGGTACTCGAGGTGGACAAAAAAGCCTCGATAGAAGTCAAAGCACTCGATCTGTCGAAAACTCGGGTATTCTGTTAATGCACTAGCGCACACACAGCTCCTGCGCTGCAGAGGGAGAGAGAGGGAAAAAAAGAGCGAAAATAACTTTTACAAGTTGCTGTTTCGTGTCATTTTAAATATTTCCTCAGTAATAAATCTACTGTCTCCCTCTAGTGTGCGCACACACAGCTCCTGCGCTGCAAAGAGAGAGAAAGAGGGGGGGGGGAAAGAGTGAAAATAACTTTTACAAGTTGCTGTTTCGTGTCATTTTTAATATTCCCTTGTTAATAAATCTGCTTGTTGATTAATCCTGCAGTCGCTCACTGTTGTCATCATATTCTGAGCGCGGATCCGCGGGTTGCATTCACAAGTGGGTCTGCCCGGCTCGGGTCCGGATCTGACACTACCTCTGGTCGCGGATCAAGGGGGCATCAGAGGCGAGTAAACTTTACTCGGCAATCCGCCTTTGTGTTTTTTCTGAATGCTCGTTGGAGGACCGAACACGCATCAGGCCCGGACTGAGCTGTCTTATGAAAGGGGCTTGGGTTTCATGGACAAATATAATTGTGTATCATCAGCATAACAATGAAAATGTATCCCATGCTGTTTAATAACATTACTTAATGGAAGCATATATAAGGTATTGGGATCCCCCCCCCCCCCCACACACACACACACACACACACACACACACACATACATACACTGTAAGGAATAAACTTGGTTGAAAATTCTTCTTGGATCCTCTCTGTGTGTATTATTTGCATAATGAGATGATGATGATGATAGGATAATGAAACTATCCAACATAATCCTTAGACAACAATCTACAACAGATTAACTTTTGGAGTCATTCACATTCGACACATGCCAAGGTGAAACATCATAAATAAACAGTTTGTTTTTTACTCAGTCAATATGCAGTCCTTCAAGAAATGGAAGGACTTAATATTCTAATTAGTATTTTAAATATTAGGTGTCTAAAATGTGCAACAGTTTCTTATGAATATTGGCTTAATCCATCCATTATCTTCTTCCTTTTCGAGTTGCAGGGTTCACTGGTGCCCATATCCAGTAGTCACTGTGAGAGGTGGGGCTGGACAGGTTGCAAGTCCATCACGAGGACACATAAATGAGACAAACAACCATTCACTCTCTCACTCACACCTAGGGACAATTTAGAGTTACCAACAGACATACAGTATTTTGGTCTGTGGGAGGAAATCGTAGTATCCTGGGAAAGCATGCATGCACGGACAGAACATGCAAACTCTACTCAGAAAGGTCCCCGGTTGGGATTTGAACCGGGGCGACGTGCTAGTTGAGGGGTGGCAGCTCTACCAGCTGCACCACCATGCTGCCCCATTGGCTAAATTGTTAAAAATATTTTTAAATTCAGCAGAGCTGCAGGAGTTATCATACAGTGCATGTACAGATAATGGAAATAGAACTGTGAAGTATGCAGAGAAAGGAAGCTTTTACACAATTCAGAAAAGAGGTAGAACAAGAGGGAACTACACAGTCTGCTGGGTCTAGTATCACCACCTCTTCACAGTCAGATCAGAGCTCATTTGCATTACACAGAGGTTCTCCTGACAATGCAGATGTACAGTGGGAATCAAAAGTTTTTGCAAGATGACTTTCCCTGCTACTCATCTGTGTCCCAGACATCAATACTGTAAATTCTATCTCAGGTATAGGTGGGAGATTCATGAGGAAAAAGCATGGCTGTCAAAGTACATGCTCACCTCAGCACTTCCATCTGAGCTGAGTAGACAGATTTAACCCATGAATTAAACCTGTTTCTGCAGTGACTCATATCATTCAGCTATTATTAGAAAACATTTTGCACTTCTATTCATAATCACGTTGTTTTATTTTGCAGTAAGTAGTGAACAGATTATGTGTCGCAGAATCTACTGCAGACATCTCTCAAACAACCCTGCCTTTCCTTTTGGAGGAAAGCAAATTGCCCTAGGCTTAGATTGTAACTAAATAGTGATCATGCTTAAAAGTTGCTGCGTCTCATTTTGTACTGAAAAAAAAGAAAACATATTTACATTAGCACATTTGTTAATTTTTCTCAAAAAGTAAGGGAGAGTAAAAGTGGTGATTTGTGGCTCCAGTCCATCTGCTGAGAGAGTGAAAAAGTTCAACTTTGATATCCAGTAAAATGAAACCATTCCATTACAGGTTAGTCTATTTTGTTGGAGTCAATACTTTCAACTTTCAAAGTTTTAATACACAGTGTGAACAACTTTATGCAATTGGGTACATTTTAGTTTTTGTGACTGTTTATAAGATTTCATTTGAATGACTGTCAGCATCCTGGTGTTGTGATGTACAGTACTTTGTATTCTGGGCTCATTTCGCCTCAGGCGATCAGGGTACAAATTATGTTATATGTACAATATATTATCACACCATCACACAGACAAGAATCACAACAAATTAGAACAGTAACATTTCTGTTCGATTTTCATGTAAAATATCAAGCAAACAAGCGATACGTTGATATCCCCTTCTCTGAGGGATTTGAATAGCGAATGATGGTAGTTTTTCACTTGAGTAGTGCAGCCATCGAGGAGTCGGTATGTGCAGCCGTAAAGGAGTCGATCTGTGTAGCCGTCGAGTCTGCAGCCATCGAGTCCGGCAAGAGGTCTGCAGGCGGCAAGTCAGGTGTGAGGTCTGCAGGTGGCGAGTCCAGCGTAAGGTCTGCAGGAGGCGAGACCAGAAGAGCCGGATCAGGCGGCGAGACCAGAAGAGCCAGAACGGACGGCGAGACCAGAAGAGCCGGAGCGGGCAGAGAGAGGTCTTGGGTCCTACGTTGACCTTTCTTTCTGCGGCGACGAGAAGACAGAGCTGTAGCAGGTGGAGGAGTCAAAACTGCAGCAGGAGATGAGTCCAGCAGTTCTGCAGAGATGACATCCTCAGGTGGGCAGGAGTGAGGAGCGTCCGCCTGGACCTCCTTGCGGCTAGGCCGACCCAAGTACTTTGCCACAAGAGCTGCCTGCCACCGTTCCAGCTCCTCCAGTGAGGGAGGGCTGTACTGTAGAGGGGTGGCTTGGCGTAGTGGTAATGGCAGTCGTCCCCCGATCGGAAGGTTGGAGGTTCGAATCTCGGTTACCCCCACCATGTGTTGTTGTGTTGTTGTGTCCCTTGGCAAGACACTTAACCCCGAGTTGATCTCGGTAGGACTGGAAAGCGCCTTGCATGGCAGTCTGCCGCTACCAGGGTATGAATGTGTTTATGAATGGGTGGATGGTTGGTATTGTTCATTCATTCAACCTTTATTTATACAAGCTAGCCTCGTTGAGCCACGGGGACTCATTTACAAGAGGGACCTGTCTCACTCACACCCAGGGTCAATTTTAGAGTTACGAATCAGCCTAACATGCATGTTTTTGGACTGTGGGAGGAAACCGGAGCACCCGGAGAAAACCCACGCATGCACGGAGAGAACATGCAAACTCCACCCAGAAAGGCCCCCGGACCGGGATTTGAACTGGGGACCTGCTCGCTGAGAGGCAGCAGCTCTACCAGTTGTGCCACCATGCTGCCCAATTGTAAAGCACTTTAGAGCTCCTCATAGGGGGCTGGAAAGCGCTATATAAATAAGCTCCATTTACCATTTACTGCTCCTCCAGCAATTGGGGGCATGAATTCCTCTACCCCAGCGACCTTCCCCCTCGCTCATCCAGAGAGCGAGAGCTGGGCTGCTCCTCCGGTAGCGAGGTTCTCCCCTCTTTGCGTTGGACTCGGGGAGGAACAGCGGTTTGCCCCCCCCCCTCTCTGACGATTGCTTGGGGAAGCTAGGTGACGAGCGAGGAGGAGGTGGGCAGCGAGGTGCAGTGGCGAGGTGAGGTGGAGGAGGATGGAGAGGCTGTGAGGCTGAGGACCTAGGCTTGATAACCAGACGGGTTCGCCAAAACGGATTCTTTCTCTCCTCCCTCTCTCTGTCTGTCCAGGCAGATCTGGACTCCCCCAGCTGACAGCCGCCCCACTAGATGACGGGCTTCGCCTCCTCTCGCTCTTGCTTCTCCTTGTCCCGCTGGGCAGTTTTGTCTGACTCATGGGTGAGCCATTTAAAAATGTCTATTTTCCTGCTGGGTTCATTATGATCTGGGCTTTCTGTCATGATCTGCTGTTTTAAAGGAGAAATGAAAAGTGTTTTTAAGCTAATAGTAGTCTAATGAAAAGCATAAAATAAGCTTGTTGAGAAATTTTCACAAGTCAAAAATGTCATCCTAACTCAAATTTAGACTTTGCAAAGTGAAGAAATTCTCATCTGGTGTTTTTGACCCCCCTCCCCCTGCCTGCTCTCCGTCCCCTGAATATGACATAGGCAGTGCAACTGGAGTTCATCCTCATACAGTAATATTAGTGTGTGTATCTAGTTGTGGACAAAAAGGTTTCAGTGTGTATCCTCATACAGTAATATTAGTGTGTGTATCTAGTTGTGGACAAAAAGGTTTCAGTGTGTATCCTCATACAGTAATATTAGTGTGTGTATCTAGTTGTGGACAAAAAGGTTTCAGTGTGTAGCAATTAGGGATGCTGTAAGAGGGGGTGAAGAGACGACACAGGAGACAGGCTGCAGGACTTCACCTTTTAATCAACTCTTACTAAACTGGCGGGAACCCGCCCAACACTGCTTTATATACCCACATACATCCGGTCCTCTGGACCTTTCACAATAAAAGCATCCTGTAGTACATCCGGTCCACTGGGTGTGAGTAGAGCCCCCTAGTGGTCCACCACACACGCCCCCCCAGAACACCCAGTAAGGTCCATCACTAGTCCCGCATTTTAGGTTTGATCAAACGACCAGAACGGCTGAACCTGGGCCCTGCAGAACCAGTCTGATGAAGTGGAGGGCTACGAGGAGGGTCTGCAGAAGATTCGGGCTCCAATGGACGTTGAGAGTTTCCGGAAGAAGGACCGCCGTCCGTTAATAATGTGGATGGAGGTCTGCCTCTGCGAGGAGCTTGGGCCGTAACAACCTGATCATCTGACATAACATGAGCTGGTTTAAGCCTATCAATACAGACAGTCTCAGTACGACCCCCTAAATCCAAAATGAAATGTTTCGGACCTGGTTGAAGAACTCGAAACGGTCCATCATACAAAGGCTGTAGTGGTGTCCTGTGTGCATTGTGTTTGACAAAAACAAATTTAGAGGACTCCAGACTCTTAGGGACAAATGACTGCGGTAAACAATGGTGTACCGGACCGGGGACACGAAAAGGGGCCTCCTGAGGTGAAAGATGGAGCAACGGTGGAGCGAACTGTGGTGAGGGTACCTCAGGTAAAAACTCACCGGGGACGCGCACAGGCTGACCGTAAACCATTTCAGCCGGGGAAGAGCTCAGGTCTTCTTTGGTTGCGGTACGCAACCCCAACAAAACCCAGGGAAGGCGGTCAATCCAGTTGTCACCGGTCAATGCAGCACGAAGTGCAGCTTTCAATGACCTGTGAAACCGTTCACACAAACCATTAGCTTGGGGGTTGTAAGCGGTGGTCCTGTGAACGTTAGTCCCCAGACCCTTGGCCATGGTAGACCAAAGCTCCGAAACAAACTGCGGGCCCCTGTCCGATGTAATGTCTGAAGGGGGGCCGAAACGTGCAACCCAGGTAGACAAAAAGGCCCGGGCCACCACTGCAGATGTTGTGGACGTCAGAGGAACAACCTCTGGCCACCTGGTGGTCCGGTCTATCATAGTCAGCAGATGAGTAAAACCCTGTGATGGAGGCAGAGGGCCTACTAGGTCTACGTGCACATGATCAAACCGCCGACTTGGAATGGGGAAAGGTTCCAACGGTGCTTTGGTGTGCCTGTTAACCTTAGCACGCTGGCATGGAACACACGCTGCTGCCCACTCCTTAACTGCTTTACGCAGACCGGGCCAAACAAACTTTGAGCTGACCAGTTTCACAGAGGCTCTAACACCTGGGTGAGAAAGGGAATGTAAGGAGTCAAAAACGCGGCGTCGCCATGAAACTGGAACCAGGGGGCGGGGTCTGCCCGTAGATACGTCACAGAGCAGGAGAGGACCTCCGTCATTCACCCGCCTTTCCTCCAACTCGAGGCCTGTGGGGCCGGATTGGAGCTCGAGTATTTCTGCGTCGCTACGTTGGTCCGCAGCCATAGCAGAAAAATCGATGCCAACGTACACGGGAGCGATCAGCACCCGGGAGAGACAGTCAGCCACCACATTGGATTTTCCAGCCACGTGCTGAATGTCTGTAGTAAATTCAGACACCGCTGCGAGGTGGCGTTGCTGGCGAGCAGACCAGGGGTCAGAAATTTTTGACATAGCAAACACCAGGGGTTTGTGGTCAACGTATGCCGTGAACTGGCGGCCTTCCAGGAAAAACCTGAAATGGCGTGTAGCCAGGTAAAGCGCCAGCAACTCTCTGTCAAAAACACTGTATTTCAGCTCATTGTCCCGCAGCGGCTGAAATGAGTTTTCTCCGCAGGGTGGCTGGACTCTCCCTTAGAGATAGGGTGAGAAGCTCAGTCATCCGGGAGGGACTCGGAGTAGAGCCGCTGCTTCTCCACATCGAGAGGAGCCAGTTGAGGTGGCTCGGGCATCTGGTTAGGATGCCTCCTGGACGCCTCCCTGGTGAGGTGTTCCGGGCATGTCCCACCGGGAGGAGACCCAGAGGAAGACCCAGGATACGCTGGAGGGACTATGTTTCTCGGCTGGCCTGGGAACGCCTTGGGATTCCCCCAGAGGAGCTGCTCCAAGTGGCTGGGGAGAGGGAAGTCTGGGCCTCCCTACTTAGGCTGCTACCCCCGCGACCCGACCCCGGATAAGCGGAAGAAAATGGATGGATGGATGGATGTCCCGCAGCGTATGGCTGAAAAATGCAAGCGGCTGCCAAACCCCGGCAACCTGCTGTTCTAACACAGCCCCCACCGCAACATCAGATGCGTCGGTTGTTAAAGCTATTTGCGCCGCTGGGGATGGATGGGCCAAAAGGGCAGCAGTGGCCAGTGCAGCTTTAGCATCACCAAATGCCTGTAGGCGTTCTGGTGTCCAGTCAACACTGTCGTTGGGCTTTTTCTTTTTCAGCGCTCCATAGAGCGGACGCAGCAGTTGTGCTGCCCTGGGGAGGAAACGGTTATAGAAGTTAACCATTCCCAAAAACTCTTGTAGCGCTTTAACAGACTGGGGCTGTGGGAAATCTGACACCGCCTGCACTTTGTTTGGTAACGGGACGGCGCCACTTGCGGAAATGCGGTGGCCCAAAAAGTCAATGACTGGCAGCCCAAACTGGCATTTCGCTGTGTTTACAATCAGGCCATGTGCTGCCAGGCGCTGAAAAACCTCACGGAGGTGGGACAGGTGCTGCTCAGCCGAGCTGCTAGCCACCAGGATGTCGTCCAAGTACACAAATACGAAGGACAGACCTCTTAGGACTGAATCCATCAACCGCTGAAATGTTTGTGCTGCACCTTTAAGACCAAAAGGCATGCGCAAAAACTCAAACAGGCCGAAAGGCGTGATAACAGCGGTCTTAGGGACATCCTCCACATGCACAGGAACCTGGTGGTATCCCCGTACTAAATCTACTTTAGAAAAAATGGAGGTCCCAGCCAGGTGCACTGAAAAATCCTGGATGTGGGGGATGGGATAACGATCGTTCTCTGTGATGTTATTAAGGCGGCGGAAATCTCCACATGGACGCCATTTGCCATCTGCCTTGGGCACCATGTGGAGGGGGGAGGCCCACGGACTGTTTGAGCGTTGCACGATGCCTAAACGCTCCATGTTAGCAAACTCTTCCTGTGCGATTGCTAACTTAGTAGCATCGAGGCGGCGTGCACGTGCGAACACCGGGGGCCCCGTTGTGGGAATATAATGTTCGACCCCATGTTTTGTGTTTGTGGTTGCAAAATCAGGAACAGTCAGCGAGGGAAACTCAGACAATAAACGCTGAAACACATCACCCGAAGCTAAAAAGTTAGCATGCATTAAAGGCCCAGCTCCTCGCGTCTTACAAGGCAGTGACGAAAAAGACACAGCGTCGATCAAACGTCTGTTAGCAATGTCAACAAGGAGCCCGTGAGCACAAAGAAAATCAGCCCCTAAAATAGGGACCGAGCTAGCAGCTACCACAAAGTTCCACCGGAAGTCCCGTTCATGGAAACGCACAGTCACCAACCTTTCGCCAAACGTCTTGACGGGAGAGCCATTCGCCGCGGTTAGCTGTGGCCCGCAGCCTTCAGCCAACCTGTCGGAGCCAGTCGGGGGGACGAGGCTCCTCTGCGACCCCGAGTCCACGAGGAACCGCCTCCCTGACTTCGAGTCCTCGATGAAAAGCAGCCTTTCCTTCTCGCCAACGGCCGCGACTGCTAGCGGCTGCTGGCGGTCTCGTTTCCCTGCGGCTTGAAGCTGCACGGCGGGACACACCGTCGTGCTTTGGCGCCAAAATGCGCGTGGTAGAAACACAGCGCGGGACCTGCCCGCCTGCGGCTAGCGACTCCTGCTACCACCGCTGGCTCGTCCGGTGCTGTGTGCGTCGCTCGAAACTCGGGCGTTGCTGGAGATCCAGGGACCACTGCCTGTACCTCGAAGGTCCTCGCGGTTAGAATGATGCGGTCGGCTTCTTCGGCTAGCGAGCGGTAATCCTTCTCCTGCAGAAACGGGGAGTTGGCCAGTGCGGTTCGCACCGGAGCTGGAAGCTGGCGGAGGACGAGGTGGCGGAAGAGGAACTCGCAGTCGTCTGATCCCCGCAAGGACAACATGCTCTCCACGAGCTCGAGAGCTGTCCCGTCACCCAAACCGGAGAAGGAAAATAGTTTCTCAGCGCGCTCCGCCTCTGAGAGTGTGTAGCGCCGCAGAAGGAGCTGCTTGAGGGCGTCGTATTTTCCTTGTGCTGGAGGGTTTTGTAGCAGGCTCATTACCCGCTGGGTTGTCAGCGGATCCAGCGAAGCAACCACATGGTGGTATTTGGTGTCGTCAACAGAAATCCCGCGAAGAGCAAACTGTGATTCGATGTGAGCGAACCAGGACTGGGGCGCGTGCAGCCAGAAGTCCGGGATTTTAACGGCCACCGAAAAAGCGAGCGGGGCCGTCTGTGTAGGTTCCACAGCCGTGGACAGCTGAAGAGAGCTGGCTGAAGCGGCTGAAGCGCCGAGTGTCGACATATTCAGTTCACGAGGGTCACCAGTGTAAGAGGGGGTGAAGAGACGACACAGGAGACAGGCTGCAGGACTTCACCTTTTAATCAACTCTTACTAAACTGGCGGGAACCCGCCCAACACTGCTTTATATACCCACATACATCCGGTCCTCTGGACCTTTCACAATAAAAGCATCCTGTAGTACATCCGGTCCACTGGGTGTGAGTAGAGCCCCCTAGTGGTCCACCACAATGCAGCAAAAAAATCTATTTTTTAAAGAATCAAGATTCTTAGTCCTGGCGATTCAGAATCGATTCTAAAAGCCCCAAAATCGATTTAAAAACTTTTTTAAAATTTTATATTGTATTTTTACCGCTCCTGTGCATTCGGCCGCTGTAGAATTTTGGCCGTGTAGGGCCACCGTAGTTAGTTAGCCAGGCAGCTCCCAATGGAGCCTGCTAGCAAGGAGGGAGACAGCATGTTTCAACTTGCTCCTTCATCTTTAAAAATCATTTTAGATCCTACTATGTTCTGGGGAAGACAGAGCTTAACAAGACATTGGTAACTGTTTCAGGACATTTTCAACACCCCCACTTCCACGTTAGCATACGGCGCTAGCATGCTAACGTTAGCATACGGCGCTAGCATGCTAACGTTAGCATGCGGCGGCTAACGCACGGCTATTCGTATTTCCAGGATAGAAATGCCCATTAATGCACTAAATCACCAAACTGTTTTTGACAAACTAAAGTGATATCCTTCAGATTCAAAAAAGTCTTCTGCTTCCATTTTAAATGACAGACAAGAGGACAGTAATGATGGGTTTATAGCTTCAGTGTTATTGTAAGATAGCAAAGGAGGTCTTAATTGTGTCATAAAAGTGCGTCCAGAAAATTACTACAGAAATCACTGTACTTCGGCATGTAGCAGGAAAAATGTAAAAAACTATTTCTTTAAGCTACTGACTTGAAAAAAGCATACTAAGTATGTTTATGTGTTATTTACTATATGAAATTCTTGTTATATCGATTTTTTCAGATTTGATTACATTTCTCCTTTAAGTTTGAACGAAAAGGCGAGTGAGGCAGGAGTTAAAAAATAAAAATAATTTATTTTTAAACAACAAAAACAAACAATGCTGACGGGGCAGCAAAAACTTACTTTAAAGCGAGCAGGGAAGGTGGAGCAGATACAGACATGACACTGTGGAAGGGCAAAGCCCAGATGCCAAAGGAGTGAAAACACACAGTCTAAATACTGACACTAACGAGACAGTGAGAAGCACCTGGAGTGATTAGAATGAGGATCAGCTGTGAATGATGACACCGACAACAGAGGTGCAGGAAAACAGAAACAACAGAACAGTGTCACCCACTTGCAGAAGGACTCCTACATGCTCTTTGTGGACTTCACATCTGCCTTCAACACCATGATTCCCCAGACCCTGATGGACAAACTGCTTACACTAGGACTAAGCCCCACCCTATGAAACTGGGTCCTGCACTTCTTAACAAGCAGACCGCAGTTTGTAAGGACCCACAACTTCTCCTCAACCACCATAACCCTCAACACTGGATCCCCTCAGATCTCTGTGTTGAGCTCCCTCCTGTTCACTCTACTTACATATGACTGCGTACCGACACATCCAGGCTGTCATATTGTAAAGTTTGCAGACAATACAGCAGTGTTTGGATGCATCACAAACAACGATGAGTCCAGTTATAGGCAGGAGTCAGAGTCAGAGAATCTTTATTGTCATTTGCACTGCATGTGGTACATGTGATGATCAAATATGTTTAATCCATCCAGGTAATCTTGGTGTGTTCCAACTTGTGTTTTTATCTCCACCAGGAAAACTTGTTTTAATCCTATCAGGAAATCTTGTTGTTGTTCTACAGAAAAACCTCCAAGTGATGCTGTTGCACTCCAGTCAGAAGTCTGTACTCCAGCAGACTGGACATATCTTTGTTTAATCCCACCGGGAAGAGCTTGTGTTTTCAATCCACCCAAGTAGTCTTGTGTTTTAATCCCATCAGAAAGGAAGAATTTGTAATTCAGGCTTTAATCCATTCAAGACCTGTGGCGTTGATGAACAAAACTTCAGAAGCGGTGTTCCCTTAGCTCAAACAAGCAGTTTTCCAAGGTTGGGGTCTTGCATTCAGTAAAAGCAGCTTTTATCCACTCCAGTAGATTGAAGAAATCTTCTTTATTTTTTAATCCCACAGAAAAACCTCCAGGTAATTCTGTTGTGTTAAAAATCCCAGTTTTAATTCATCAAAACTGTTGCATTTTCCATCATCTGTTCTGCGGTACTGACAAACAGGGCTTCAGAAGCGGTGTTCCCTTAGCTTAAACAAGCTGATAAGCCAAGACCCGTCAACTAATTCTTCATGACTTGAGCAACTTCAGCAAATTGTATTCCATAAAAAATCTGGTAATCCTTTTAGGCAAATCAATTATTCCTTAAAAGTGTTATATCCATTCAAAGATATTGTAATCCATTCAGTTGTTCTGCGATGCTGATGAACAAGGTTTTCAAAGCAGGCTGTGACAAGAAAGAACATCCTGTTCTCTCAGACTTTAAACAATCAGTCCTCCATGGCCAGGTCTCCGGGCTGATGTCTTCCTTCACATCAAGGGTTCAGAAAAATAGTATATTCCTTTAAATGATGTTTAATCCATCATTTTATTCTGTGGTGCTGACGAGAGACCTTCCGAAGCAGGCCGGAGACTAAAAATAGAACATTGTGTTCTTTTAGACTGTAAACTACTTTACGCTTGACCTTCGATGTACAAAACTTCCTCCAAACTCCCTTCCAGCTTCTGTGGTACTGATGAAAGGGCCTTCCTTAGCCGGCCGGAGCCCAAAAAGTACGTTGTGTACCCTTATCAAATACTACGAAACCTCAGGCCTCAGAACACAGACAATCTTCCAAAATGTTGATACCGTGTACAAGACTCCCTCTAAATTCCTTTTATTCTGTTGCTGACAGAAAGGAAGAAATCCTTAATCCGGAGCCTAAAAATGGAACATAGTGTACTTACAGAAACAACTCGCCCGCTGCACTCTTGACTCTCTGCTTTAATTCATCAAAGCTTGTAGTTTTTTCCACAAGATTCTTGGTTCTGTCCAGTTGATGAGGTACTTTCAGCAGGATGGAGATAAAGAGTACACCGTGTTTTCTCAGTTCTCAGTCCAAGGCCAGTCAGCCTTCAGTGGGCAGATCCTACTCCGTGGTCAGACCAGGTGACCTGAAACAATAACTGATTTAATAGTTGAATTCAATCAAAAACAATTTGTTTGTTCCACAAAAATCTTTTCAAATCAGGAGAAATCAGTTAATCCAAAATAATGTGAAAATATCCATTCATAGCTCCGTTGAACTGTCAAAAGGTCTTCTTGCAGCAGCAGGGAGGATAAAAAGAACTCTGTGTTCTTTTCAGCTCAAACAAACTGATAACACAAGGCCCGTCTGCTTTCCATCGAGCAACCTCGCTTCGGGTGACTCAAAAGAGTATCTGATCATTTAATCCTTATGCAGAAGGAAGTTTTTTTGCTGTTTAATATAAATTTAGATGAACAAGAGCTGGGAGCAATCCTCCTTACCTCTTCAAAGGTATATTTCTTCAAGGAATTATTCCAGAAGCAAGGAAGAAAAATAAAACTCTTCAACTCGAACTGAGTTTGATCGCTTGTTACTCCACTCTGGAAGCTAATGTCCAAATTTGAAAAATTGGAAATAAATCTGGGCTGAGCAAAAGAGATTCCTCTTTTCTTCAAAAAAGGCAATCCTCTTCAGATTTTCCAAGTCTTCAGAAATGCTTCCAAAGGTCCAAGTCTTGTCCAGTAAATCCAAAGGTCTTCAAAACCTTTCAGGAACTCAGGAACTCAGCAAATTTTTCTTCTCAACTTCATCCTTTATAGGGAAACTGGGCTTTTTTCTGCTCCCCCCTTGGTTAATTACATCATTTTGTTAGGTTCTGACTGGGCACTGGTAAGGTGAAGTCCACACCTCCTGTCCAGCCCTCATCAAACGATGACATAATATTTTTCTCCTTCCCTCTCAGCTCTCAGCCCCTCCCTTCCTGGTCAAACAAGTTTAAACTTTCACCTAGATTCTCAACTTTTATCTATATTTACTCAAACTGTGGAAAAACCACTTTTTTAACGTGTTGTGTAATATTCAAAACTATCATCAATACCCAGCCATGGAAGACTTTTTGGTTTACTGTGGACCTATAAATCACATCACTTCTCATAGGCACAGAGCATAAAAGAAAAAAATGAAAAAACTTTGATTCGACACATTCTGTTCACATCCCATCCGATTAAAACTTTCTTTTTTCTCTCCTTTGAACAAGGCCTGACTTTCTCCTGCAGCCTGTCTCTTGCTGAGCTTAGCTGCTTGTCTGATAAGAGCCTCATCTGTTTTGCTCTGCCCGTGGAGTGTGTAGGAGTGCGTGTTTTTACGTGTACGCGTGCGGCCAGCTGTGGACTGTCTGGTTAGAGGCCTCTGCTCAGTCTGTAACAAGTGTTGTGCTCAGACCTCAGGTCTCAGCTGTTTTTTATCTGCTCTGGAATGTAGCATAGAGCTGAAGTGTGTGTTAAAGCTGCTGAGTTTTTTAGCAGCTTGGTTCAAAAATGCTTTGATTCAATAAAAGGTTACATTTTATTTTAATAATGTGTTTGAATATATATGTATATATATATTTTTATGCGATACTAGATTTGTTATTTCTTTTTAGATGCTTTAAAAACTCATCCACAGCTTTTCCCCTCTGCAGCTGCGAGAAAGTGTACAGCCCTCACTCTGAACCTACCTTAGTGTGTGTGTGCGCACGTGCACGTGTACGACCGTGTGGGCGTGAGCGTGTGGCCGTGAGCGTGTGGGCGTGCGTGTGTGGGCGTGCGTGTGTGGGCGTGTGGGTGTGGGCGTGCGCGGTTGTGCGCACGCTGGTTTAGGAAGAGGATGTGTGTTTAGGTAAATATGAGGCCTGCTGTTCGTATGGCTTCGTGTGTCTGCATCATGATTCAAAATGCTATGATTTTATCGCTATCCAATAAAAGATTACATTTATATGTTTGATCAGTTCTATATGAGATTTAAATACCTTAAAAACTATTTTCTTTCTTCTTGATAAGAAGCCCAAGCTCTTTGCAACAACTCCTTGCAGCTTCTTATCTAGTTTTGATCCATATTTTCTCAGAGAGAGACCTGCTGCTTTTCAGAGGCCTTGGTTTTTCTGCCTAGTGTGTGCATGTAAGGCCTGACTCAAACTTATTTCTTATAGCACAGGGTTAACTGAAAATGCCACACAACAACTCAAAGACAGTTTACTAAAATACAAACAAAAGTTACAGAGCATACTCCATGTTTCCTCTGTCAGTAAATTAAAAATGCCATGATTAGAACCAAGGTTTAAAAACCATATATAAAAATTGTGTTTCTGTACACCCTGTACTCAGGGCCTGTGAGTGATCATATATGTGTTATTAATCTGGTTTTGTGTGTGTGCGTGAACGTGAATTTGCTGTGTGTCTTAAGTCGGTCTGTTTTCAACATAAAAGTCCTGCACACTTTGACAATGTTAAACACAAGGATTTATTTTACACAGTTTGCTTGTAAATAAAAGCAATTTAAATGAATGTTTTAAGGGTTGTCGATCATCTATAAATAGATATTGAACTAAATGTACATATTTTACAGTCCTAGTGTTTATTTAATCAAATTTTCAACAAAAAAGTCAAACGGATTTCATTTTAATCCTTACGGCCAATCTGACTTTAATTTTTTATGACTTTACATTTAGTGCTAAATTTGATTTTGAGTCATAAGGTTACAAATCATTCTTAGTGTTTTTGGTGTTATAAGTTACTGAGTGAACCTATGTTTAGAATTTCTAACTTGAGATTTTGTTGTGTTGCTGACATTATGTACCTTCGCATGTTGGAATTTCACCAACCCACTCTCCATTTTCATTGCAATAAATCTAGGATGATCCTTTCAATATTTTATCTCTCGATTTACAGATGAACCGAACTACGTTGCCAAAAATGGCTTCTTCTGGATTCCCTGTGACTTGGACATTTGAGCGCACATAAAAGACTGGACAGTGACTGGCTGCAAAGACAAAAATAAATAAATAAAATGGAACACACAAATATTAAGATACATTGTGCCATAGTGTTACATGACAGCAAAATTAACATAGAGTAACAATGACTTAGTAAACATAATTTGGAGTCATACGAGGATGCAGCTCCACAATTTCACAAATATCTGAAAGTGAAATTAATACAAATGTTTTATTCAAAAATATGGAAGAAACTTGGTTGAATGCAGTCTGGCTGGAATATCCAATCAGAAAGCAACAACTTTATGCTTAATTTAATTTGCATATTAGTTATCTTTTAGTGCCAAAATTAGAAATGTATGATTTAAGCATTGTGGACCAACAAAAGCATTGTGACAGAGTAGGACCGGATCATTGATCTGTCAATAATGTTTAAAACAATGACGTAGAATATAAATACACATAAAATAAGCATCAAAGTCATTGTCACGATCTGGTGCGGTGTTGGATGAACCCGGAGATGCAGACAGGCAGAACACTCGGAGGCACGAGTTGAAAATCAATAAATCATTGAATATGTTGTGAAACTCAAAAAACAACTAAGACAGGGCAGTACTCACGACTCCTAGAACTTGTAGCCTGTGGCACAAGCATAGACACAACACACCAGGTAAATCGACAAATGACCTGACACTCAAACCCACACCCATACAAACTAATATATGCACCGTAATCACCCAAAACCCAAAACACCTGAGAACGCAGCAGCCCAGGGAACCACAAGGTGTAAGGATGGAGACTGGCCCACAGAAGGAGCCATCCTGACAGTACCACCCCCCATAGACGCCCCATGGCGTCCCAAAAGAAACCTCCCAAAAGAACAAGGGCGGGCAGAGGGAAGCAACAGGCACCATCAGCCAGTTCCAGAGGACGTCCAGGAGGCTGCCCATCACCACTAGCCAGAACCGGAGGATGTCCAGGAGGCTGTCCATCATGCGGCGTCACGTCGGTCGGGAAACAGGGAGGCCATCCATCGTGCGGTGTCATCTCCGGATGACGTCCAGGAGGCTGCCCATCACCACCAGCTAGGTCTGGAGGACGTCCAGGAGGCCGTCCATCAACGGCAGGAACCGTGACCCCGAGATCGGTAACGGCAGGAACCAAGACGTCGGCGGCCAGGACATGTTCAGTGTAGGCCGGCAAACGTCTCCAGTCGACCGGAACACTGTCTTCGTCGGCCGGATCACCATTAACGGCCGGATCACCATCAACAGCCGGAACACCATCTTCGTCGGTCGGTACACTTTCGTCGGTCGGTACACTTTCGTCGGTCTGTACACTTTCGTCGGCCGGTACACTGTCGTCGGCCGGTACACTGTCGTCGACCATTACACTGTCGTCGGTCAGTACACTGTCGTCGGCTGGTACACTGTTGTCGCCGTCGGCCGGTACATCCCCGTCGTCGGGCGATGAAACGTCGTTGATTGCCAAGACGGGCACCAAGATGGGCGCCGAGACGGGCGATGAGATGTCGTTGGTCGCCAAGATGGGCGATGAGACGTCGTTGGGCGCCGAGACGGGCGATGAGACGTCGTTGGGCGCCGAGACGGGCGATGAGACGTCGTTGGGCGCCGAGACGGGCGATGAGACGTCGTTGGGCGCCGAGACGGGCGATGAGACGTCGTTGGGCGCCGAGACGGGCGATGAGACGTCGTTGGGCGCCGAGACGGGCGATGAGACGTCGTTGGGCGCCGAGACGGGCGATGAGACGTCGTTGGGCGCCGAGACGGGCGATGAGACGTCGTTGGGCGCCGAGACGGGCGATGAGACGTCGTTGGGCGCCGAGACGGGCGATGAGACGTCGTTGGGCGCCGAGACGGGCGATGAGACGTCGTTGGGCGCCGAGACGGGCGATGAGACGTCGTTGGGCGCCGAGACGGGCGATGAGATGTCGTTGGGTGCCGAGACGGGCGATGAGACGTCGTTGCGCGCCGAGACGGGCGATGAGACGTCGCCGGGACCCACGTCGTCGCCGGGACCCACGTCGTCGCCGGGACCCACGTAGTCGCCGGGACCCTCGTCGTCAAGGCCATGTGCTCTTCAGCAACACCAGCGGACGCAGACACCACGGAGTCCCTCACTCCCATGCTGGAGCTCGAGAACATGGCTCTACATGACAGCACACGTGTCGAATGGGGTAACAGCCCTGACGTGCTGGCTCCCATGGTAGACCTAACAGTCGAATTCGACACCCGGGGCATGATGAAAGAGGATGAGATCTCGATTTCAGCCTCGGGCGAATTTTCAATGGAGGAGGCGGACCTGGAACTGGAGGATCAGGGTGAAGATCTCTCCCAGACCCCAGTACCTGTGCTCCCAGAAACTGACTTTTCCATCCCTGCTCTGTTCGACTTGTGCCACAGAGCAACGGACGCGTTGCACATCCCATGGCCTGAACCTCCGCCTCGCCAACAGGTCACGAGGCTGGTAGGAAACTATTTCTACTTGAAGCAGCAGGCCGCTATGAGGCAAAAGATGCCCGTGTTCCCGGACTTCCTCACAGAACTAACGCGCACCTGGCCTCAGCCACGAGCCCCTATGCTTCTCCCCCTCTCACAGTTCCTCGACGTGGATGGGATGGATGAAGTGGGAATAGCTAACATGCCTCAGATCGAAGACACTTTAGCGTCTCACCTGGCTCCTAAATCATCAGGAACAAAACCAACTCTTCCAAGCAAGGCTTGCCGGGCCTCGGCGTCTCTTCTCGGGTCGGGTTTGCTCAAGTAAAATCCAAAGTTAAAATCTTAATTTATAATCAGCGAGTCGTTCTTTCCCTTATATGATAAACTTTTTATCAAATGACAAAATAATTTGTCGTCTATTTCCCCCATGAATACATAATTAAATGAAGAATACAAAACAGCACAATTTCTATTTTGTAACTTTCTCTATTCAAAAAGGAAGAGTGTGCAGCTTCAAGCTATAAAGTGCATGAACAGTTTGGGAACAACTTTCTCGTTATCTTTCAGACAATTTAACAACACATTTACTCACATGTAAGAAGGGAAAACCAAACATCCTTGTTGATTTTATTCTAACACAAATCATTTTTTTTTAAGTAAACAGTGTCTTACCATTATGTGATGAAGAAACTTCATTTTCCAAAAGTACAAGAAACAGGAGGATTCCCCACAGCTTCATGGTCTCTGTTGAAATGCTGTTTTCTGGGAAGAATCTCTGTTTGTCCTAGTTTGAGATCTGATAAAGATCAAATCCAGCCCAGCATGGACTGCCCAGAGGGACTTTATACATTCACAAGTACACACTGTGCATGCACACTCAGATAATCAACCCTTACAAGTATATTTAATTTCATTATTTAAACCACTCTAAATTATAGAATTTTTTTTGTATTTCTTTCAATATAATTTTGGTCAAACTTGTATGGATATTGGGTGTTTAGAATTGTTGGTACTGCTGTCCCAGCCCTGCTCCAAAGACAAATCCAGGAAGTCCTTTGTCCCTCAGGCAATCAGACTATTCAACTCTTTCTTGTACAATAAAAAATAGAGCCTTGTAAATCTGTGGCACCCTGGACACTCATGTATGTGTATGTATGTTAATATACGTGTACATATGAGTATGTTTGCTTAGATGTGTATGCATGTATACATATAAATAGGTTAATTGTGACTCTAATACTCCCTACCACCTTGTGCATGTGCGTATACTCTTTTTCCAAATTTGTGTATTTCCAAATTTATATATAGAAGGATCAATCTGAGTTTCATGATCTTTGTTGTGCTTTCTGAGGAGAATCTCATCATTTGTACCAGTTTGAATTCTGATGGGGCAAAAACAAAACAAAACAAGTCACACATGGTCCATCCAAAGGGAGTTTATTCAGTCACACATTGTGGATTTGGTCACATTACATTACATTAGGTCACACAGGTGCAGGACTTCAAGTGCTTGTGGTCCATTGTCCAAGAAAATGGTGAGTGTGGTAAAGAGGTGAAAAAGAGGTCAGGCAGGAAGGAGTGGATGAAAAAAAGTTTCAGGAGTGATTTGTGACAAAAGGTTGTCAGCAAAGGTCAAAGGACATGCTTATAAGACATTGGTGAGACCACCTATGTTATGTCTGTAGACGGAGACATGGACAAAAAGACAAAAGAAAGAACTGGAAGTGGCAGAAATGAGATGTTGAGGAGTGACAAGAATGGATAAGATTAGGAAAAAGATAATCAGAGGTACAGCACAGGGGAGATAAAGTTAGAGGCCAGACTGAGATGGTTTGGACATGTCCAGAATAGGGACAGTGGGTATATTGGTAGAAGGATGTTAGAAATGCAGCTGCCAGGAAGAAGACAAACAGGAGATATATGGATACAGTTAGGCCCTGTTTACACGGACACTGTGTGGGGGAAACGGATGTTTTGGGTATGTTAATTAGGTGAAAAGTTTTGCGTTGACACGGTCGAATTCTGTGGATACGACTCTCTCCCCCTCCACCCCCCGTCCTCATGACTTCACTGTAGTTACCATGCTGGGCCATTAGATGGCGCTGTGATTTTTGGAACCTTCACTACTGCGCATGCGTGCTGCCTGAGGTAAACAGAGCAGACGAGGCAGCCTGTTTTCCTCTCTGGCTAAAAGTTCAGCTACTACAAGTTGTTGTCAACAAGTTAACAACAAGTTAAAGCTGGAATTTGGATAAGAGTCAACAGATTTGACACCAAGTGGGACCGCTTCATCTAACAAGCTGCACACCAGTTGCTGACTGGACCGGAACCGAGTCAACATGTCTGACTTTAGTCCGTGAGAATCAGCTGATTTCCAGCAGCGCTACAAGGTAAACAATGTTCTTAATAATGTTTCCTTGTGTTTAGTTCGATCACAGAACAACCAACTGAGGTTTTATTTTTATTTTTTTCCTGCGAGGTCGAAGCTGTTCCACGAAGCGGACCGGCGGTTCGGATGTGGGTCCAGTGGGATGAAAACAACAGAGTCCAGTTCATTAAAGTTCGGTTAACGTGTTTTTAAAAGTGTTCAATTTAATTCTCAGTGTTTGTGACATGAGTTTGTGGTGTTGAATAAATAAATAAATTAAAAATCAACCTGGTGTCTTCATTTTCAACATGCAGCATGTTAGGCATGACGTAACGAGTCCAGATAGCTTCATTTAGCTCAGATAAATTTAAATATCTCCCACGCTAACATAAATACTGTTTATTATTGTTAAACTGTTAATATATAGCACATTTAGTATGTTATAGTGCAGCGTGACACGTGAAATGTCCGACTGCCTCGTTAACAGACAACTGGATCCAGGCAGCTGGCTCTCTTCCAACACAGATGCAGGTAAGGTGTAGAATAATTAAATATGAGAATCAAAATATATTCCATCAGCTATAGTTCAGAAAGTGGTGCGTGTGTCCACTGTCCAGTCCACCGCCATTGTTAAAATGCCGGCTGTCTGCGCGTGCGTGCTGCGTGCATGTGTTCAAACAAAAGCTCCACGGGAGATGTTTACATTATCAACGGGGGGTCTGCGAAAAAGTTCCACTTTGAGAGCAGGATCAGAAAAGTATCGGATGCAAAGAGGGGGGCCAGCAGCGTCGTGTAGGCGATAAGCAAAGTCGCAAAGAGAAAGTAGCGGTTACACTCAAAATACGCGCCGTGTAAACTGGCCCTTAAACTTGTTCTACCTTTTCAGCCAGTTTTTTTTTTTTTTTTTTGCATATTTAGATAATGTTATCAAGTTTTTTGTGGAAATTTCTGCTACTTTGAGCAACCATCCTGCTTATGAGTGCTTGTCTTTGAAGTTTTCATCCTTCTTTGTGGTTCCTGCAGGGAACGGTGCTGAGCTATGACCAGTCTGAAGAGTGGACACTTGCAGCCAGAGCACTCTGGTGTAGAGATGGGAAAACGCTGCAGCTGAGCAGGTGACATTATGTCAGACAACATCCATCCATCCATCATGGTTACATCCATCTTTCATTATCACCCATCCACCCATCCATGCATACATCCATGCATCCATCCATCCATCATCCATCAATCCATCCATCTATTCACCATTTAATTACTTGTTTTAGTAATGATAAAAAGTTTACTCCTTTTATAAAATGTAATTATACCAAACCCACTCTGTTTTTGACATTGTTTTGTTTTTTCTATTTTAAAATTATTACTAAAAACATAAATTCAGAAATATATGACTCTGTCCAAAATCAACTAAAACATTTTTATTTTTCCAGGCGTATCTGTACAAATTGCCAATGACCAGAGGTGATTGAAGGAATTCGTCGAAAGGTGAAGATTTCAGATGCGTTACCCAGTGGTATAGCTTTCAGACATGCTGTCTGGATGTTGTTCTAAGAATAGCAAACAACAATAAAAAAACTTATGATTGTATTATGACGTCATGTTGACTGTATTAGTAAAAGTAGTTTGTGATAATAAATTTGCTAATACATTTGATTTCATTTCATTATTTAAACAAAAAAAATTTAAGCAAAGAAAAAAAGTCCAAGTTCTGCCCTGCCCTTGCAGCTGGTTTATTTGGTTCAGGTTATTCCACCGCCGGAAGGAGCCATGATGAGTTCCCGGCGTCTATGCGACGGTAAGGATGAGAGACGAGATCTTAACGGTTCCGAACACCTCTGGGACCAGAATGGTTCTGTTCGGGACTAGAGGGTCCAGACAAAAAGATAAATCTAGGCCCCCAAAAAGCTGAAAAGTATCTGAAAAAGAAGAACCAAAAGTAAGTGATAGGAATTGAAATGAGCTTTATAAAAATTGGAATAGATGGATGGATGGGTGGATGGATGTATGCATGGATGGATGCATGGATGGATGCATGGGTGGGTGATAATGAAAGATGGATGTAACCATGATGGATGGATGGATGTTGTCTGACATAATGTCACCTGCTCAGCTGCAGCGTTTTCCCATCTCTACACCAGCGTGCTCTGGCTGCAAGCGTCCACTCTTCAGACTGGTCATAGCTCAGCACCGTTCCCTGCAGGAACCACAAAGAATGATAAAAACTTTAAAGACAAGCACTCACAAGCAGGATGGTTGCTCAAAGTAGCAGAAATTTCCACAAAAAACTTGATAACATTATCTAAATATGCAAAAAANTATTTTGTCATTTGATAAAAAGTTTATCATATAAGGGAAAGAACGACTCGCTGATTATAAATTAAGATTTTAACTTTGGATTTTACTTGAGCAAACCCGACCCGAGAAGAGACGCCGAGGCCCGGCAAGCCTTGCTTGGAAGAGTTGGTTTTGTTCCTGATGATTTAGGAGCCAGGTGAGACGCTAAAGTGTCTTCGATCTGAGGCATGTTAGCTATTCCCACTTCATCCATCCCATCCACGTCGAGGAACTGTGAGAGGGGGCGAAGCCTAGGGGCTTGTGGCTGAGGCCAGGTGCGCGTTAGTTCTGTGAGGAAGTCCGGGAACACGGGCATCTTTTGCCTCATAGCGGCCTGCTGCTTCAAGTAGAAATAGTTTCCTACCAGCCTCGTGACCTGTTGGCGAGGCGGAGGTTCAGGCCATGGGATGTGCAACGCGTCCGTTGCTCTGTGGCACAAGTCGAACAGAGCAGGGATGGAAAAGTCAGTTTCTGGGAGCACAGGTACTGGGGTCTGGGAGAGATCTTCACCCTGATCCTCCAGTTCCAGGTCCGCCTCCTCCATTGAAAATTCGCCCGAGGCTGAAATCGAGATCTCATCCTCTTTCATCATGCCCCGGGTGTCGAATTCGACTGTTAGGTCTACCATGGGAGCCAGCACGTCAGGGCTGTTACCCCATTCGACACGTGTGCTGTCATGTAGAGCCATGTTCTCGAGCTCCAGCATGGGAGTGAGGGACTCCGTGGTGTCTGCGTCCGCTGGTGTTGCTGAAGAGCACATGGCCTTGACGACGAGGGTCCCGGCGACTACGTGGGTCCCGGCGACGACGTGGGTCCCGGCGACGACGTGGGTCCCGGCGACGTCTCATCGCCCGTCTCGGCGCGCAACGACGTCTCATCGCCCGTCTCGGCACCCAACGACGTCTCATCGCCCGTCTCGGCGCCCAACGACGTCTCATCGCCCGTCTCGGCGCCCAACGACGTCTCATCGCCCGTCTCGGCGCCCAACGACGTCTCATCGCCCGTCTCGGCGCCCAACGACGTCTCATCGCCCGTCTCGGCGCCCAACGACGTCTCATCGCCCGTCTCGGCGCCCAACGACGTCTCATCGCCCGTCTCGGCGCCCAACGACGTCTCATCGCCCGTCTCGGCGCCCAACGACGTCTCATCGCCCGTCTCGGCGCCCAACGACGTCTCATCGCCCGTCTCGGCGCCCAACGACGTCTCATCGCCCGTCTCGGCGCCCAACGACGTCTCATCGCCCGTCTCGGCGCCCAACGACGTCTCATCGCCCGTCTCGGCGCCCACGACGTCTCATCGCCCATCTTGGCGACCAACGACATCTCATCGCCCGTCTCGGCGCCCATCTTGGTGCCCGTCTTGGCAATCAACGACGTTTCATCGCCCGACGACGGGGATGTACCGGCCGACGGCGACAACAGTGTACCAGCCGACGACAGTGTACTGACCGACGACAGTGTAATGGTCGACGACAGTGTACCGGCCGACGACAGTGTACCGGCCGACGAAAGTGTACAGACCGACGAAAGTGTACCGACCGACGAAAGTGTACCGACCGACGAAGATGGTGTTCCGGCTGTTGATGGTGATCCGGCCGTTAATGGTGATCCGGCCGACGAAGACAGTGTTCCGGTCGACTGGAGACGTTTGCCGGCCTACACTGAACATGTCCTGGCCGCCGACGTCTTGGTTCCTGCCGTTACCGATCTCGGGGTCACGGTTCCTGCCGTTGATGGACGGCCTCCTGGACGTCCTCCAGACCTAGCTGGTGGTGATGGGCAGCCTCCTGGACGTCATCCGGAGATGACACCGCACGATGGATGGCCTCCCTGTTTCCCGACCGACGTGACGCCGCATGATGGACAGCCTCCTGGACATCCTCCGGTTCTGGCTAGTGGTGATGGGCAGCCTCCTGGACGTCCTCTGGAACTGGCTGATGGTGCCTGTTGCTTCCCTCTGCCCGCCCTTGTTCTTTTGGGAGGTTTCTTTTGGGACGCCATGGGGCGTCTATGGGGGGTGGTACTGTCAGGATGGCTCCTTCTGTGGGCCAGTCTCCATCCTTACACCTTGTGGTTCCCTGGGCTGCTGCGTTCTCAGGTGTTTTGGGTTTTGGGTGATTACGGTGCATATATTAGTTTGTATGGGTGTGGGTTTGAGTGTCAGGTCATTTGTCGATTTACCTGGTGTGTTGTGTCTATGCTTGTGCCACAGGCTACAAGTTCTAGGAGTCGTGAGTACTGCCCTGTCTTAGTTGTTTTTTGAGTTTCACAACATATTCAATGATTTATTGATTTTCAACTCGTGCCTCCGAGTGTTCTGCCTGTCTGCATCTCCGGGTTCATCCAACACCGCACCAGATCGTGACAATGACTTTGATGCTTATTTTATGTGTATTTATATTCTACGTCATTGTTTTAAACATTATTGACAGATCAATGATCCGGTCCTACTCTGTCACAATGCTTTTGTTGGTCCACAATGCTTAAATCATACATTTCTAATTTTGGCACTAAAAGATAACTAATATGCAAATTAAATTAAGCATAAAGTTGTTGCTTTCTGATTGGATATTCCAGCCAGACTGCATTCAACCAAGTTTCTTCCATATTTTTGAATAAAACATTTGTATTAATTTCACTTTCAGATATTTGTGAAATTGTGGAGCTGCATCCTCGTATGACTCCAAATTATGTTTACTAAGTCATTGTTACTCTATGTTAATTTTGCTGTCATGTAACACTATGGCACAATGTATCTTAATATTTGTGTGTTCCATTTTATTTATTTATTTTTGTCTTTGCAGCCAGTCACTGTCCAGTCTTTTATGTGCGCTCAAATGTCCAAGTCACAGGGAATCCAGAAGAAGCCATTTTTGGCAACGTAGTTCGGTTCATCTGTAAATCGAGAGATAAAATATTGAAAGGATCATCCTAGATTTATTGCAATGAAAATGGAGAGTGGGTTGGTGAAATTCCAACATGCGAAGGTACATAATGTCAGCAACACAACAAAATCTCAAGTTAGAAATTCTAAACATAGGTTCACTCAGTAACTTATAACACCAAAAACACTAAGAATGATTTGTAACCTTATGACTCAAAATCAAATTTAGCACTAAATGTAAAGTCATAAAAAATTAAAGTCAGATTGGCCGTAAGGATTAAAATGAAATCCGTTTGACTTTTTTGTTGAAAATTTGATTAAATAAACACTAGGACTGTAAAATATGTACATTTAGTTCAATATCTATTTATAGATGATCGACAACCCTTAAAACATTCATTTAAATTGCTTTTATTTACAAGCAAACTGTGTAAAATAAATCCTTGTGTTTAACATTGTCAAAGTGTGCAGGACTTTTATGTTGAAAACAGACCGACTTAAGACACACAGCAAATTCACGTTCACGCACACACACAAAACCAGATTAATAACACATATATGATCACTCACAGGCCCTGAGTACAGGGTGTACAGAAACACAATTTTTATATATGGTTTTTAAACCTTGGTTCTAATCATGGCATTTTTAATTTACTGACAGAGGAAACATGGAGTATGCTCTGTAACTTTTGTTTGTATTTTAGTAAACTGTCTTTGAGTTGTTGTGTGGCATTTTCAGTTAACCCTGTGCTATAAGAAATAAGTTTGAGTCAGGCCTTACATGCACACACTAGGCAGAAAAACCAAGGCCTCTGAAAAGCAGCAGGTCTCTCTCTGAGAAAATATGGATCAAAACTAGATAAGAAGCTGCAAGGAGTTGTTGCAAAGAGCTTGGGCTTCTTATCAAGAAGAAAGAAAATAGTTTTTAAGGTATTTAAATCTCATATAGAACTGATCAAACATATAAATGTAATCTTTTATTGGATAGCGATAAAATCATAGCATTTTGAATCATGATGCAGACACACGAAGCCATACGAACAGCAGGCCTCATATTTACCTAAACACACATCCTCTTCCTAAACCAGCGTGCGCACAACCGCGCACGCCCACACCCACACGCCCACACACGCACGCCCACACACGCACGCCCACACGCTCACGGCCACACGCTCACGCCCACACGGTCGTACACGTGCACGTGCGCACACACACACTAAGGTCGGTTCAGAGTGAGGGCTGTACACTTTCTCGCAGCTGCAGAGGGGAAAAGCTGTGGATGAGTTTTTAAAGCATCTAAAAAGAAATAACAAATCTAGTATCGCATAAAAATATATATATACATATATATTCAAACACATTATTAAAATAAAATGTAACCTTTTATTGAATCAAAGCATTTTTGAACCAAGCTGCTAAAAAACTCAGCAGCTTTAACACACACTTCAGCTCTATGCTACATTCCAGAGCAGATAAAAAACAGCTGAGACCTGAGGTCTGAGCACAACACTTGTTACAGACTGAGCAAAGGCCGCTAACCAGACAGTCCACAGCTGGCCGCACGCTTACACGTAAAAATACGCACTCCTACACACTCCACGGGCAGAGCAAAACAGATGAGGCTCTTATCAGACAAGCAGCTAAGCTCAGCAAGAGACAGGCTGCAGGAGAAAGTCAGGCCTTGTTCAAAGGAGAGAAAAAAGAAAGTTTTAATCGGATGGGATGTGAACAGAATGTGTCGAATCAAAGTTTTTTCATTTTTTTCTTTTATGCTCTGTGCCTATGAGAAGTGATGTGATTTATAGGTCCACAGTAAACCAAAAAGTCTTCCATGGCTGGGTATTGATGATAGTTTTGAATATTACACAACACGTTAAAAAAGTGGTTTTTCCACAGTTTGAGTAAATATAGGTAAAAGTTGAGAATCTAGGTGAAAGTTTAAACTTGTTTGACCAGGAAGGGAGGGGCTGAGAGCTGAGAGGGAAGGAGAAAAATATTATGTCATCGTTTGATGAGGGCTGGACAGGAGGTGTGGACTTCACCTTACCAGTGCCCAGTCAGAACCTAACAAAATGATGTAATTAACCAAGGGGGGAGCAGAAAAAAGCCCAGTTTCCCTATAAAGGATGAATTTGAGAAGAGAAATTTGCTGAGTTCCTGAGTTCCTGAAAGGTTTTGAAGACCTTTGGATTTACTGGACAAGACTTGGACCTTTGGAAGCATTTCTGAAGACTTGGAAAATCTGAAGAGGATTGCCTTTTTTGAAGAAAAGAGGAATCTCTTTTGCTCAGCCCAGATTTATTTCCAATTTTTCAAATTTGGACATTAGCTTCCAGAGTGGAGTAACAAGCGATCAAACTCAGTTCGAGTTGAAGAGTTTTATTTTTCTTCCTTGCTTCTGGAATAATTCCTTGAAGAAATATACCTTTGAAGAGGTAAGGAGGATTGCTCCCAGCTCTTGTTCATCTAAATTTATATTAAACAGCAAAAAAACTTCCTTCTGCATAAGGATTAAATGATCAGATACTCTTTTGAGTCACCCGAAGCGAGGTTGCTCGATGGAAAGCAGACGGGCCTTGTGTTATCAGTTTGTTTGAGCTGAAAAGAACACAGAGTTCTTTTTATCCTCCCTGCTGCTGCAAGAAGACCTTTTGACAGTTCAACGGAGCTATGAATGGATATTTTCACATTATTTTGGATTAACTGATTTCTCCTGATTTGAAAAGATTTTTGTGGAACAAACAAATTGTTTTTGATTGAATTCAACTATTAAATCAGTTATTGTTTCAGGTCACCTGGTCTGACCACGGAGTAGGATCTGCCCACTGAAGGCTGACTGGCCTTGGACTGAGAACTGAGAAAACACGGTGTACTCTTTATCTCCATCCTGCTGAAAGTACCTCATCAACTGGACAGAACCAAGAATCTTGTGGAAAAAACTACAAGCTTTGATGAATTAAAGCAGAGAGTCAAGAGTGCAGCGGGCGAGTTGTTTCTGTAAGTACACTATGTTCCATTTTTAGGCTCCGGATTAAGGATTTCTTCCTTTCTGTCAGCAACAGAATAAAAGGAATTTAGAGGGAGTCTTGTACACGGTATCAACATTTTGGAAGATTGTCTGTGTTCTGAGGCCTGAGGTTTCGTAGTATTTGATAAGGGTACACAACGTACTTTTTGGGCTCTGGCCGGCTAAGGAAGGCCCTTTCATCAGTACCACAGAAGCTGGAAGGGAGTTTGGAGGAAGTTTTGTATATCGAAGGTCAAGCGTAAAGTAGTTTACAGTCTAAAAGAACACAATGTTCTATTTTTAGTCTCCGGCCTGCTTCGGAAGGTCTCTCGTCAGCACCACAGAATAAAATGATGGATTAAACATCATTTAAAGGAATATACTATTTTTCTGAACCCTTGATGTGAAGGAAGACATCAGCCCGGAGACCTGGCCATGGAGGACTGATTGTTTAAAGTCTGAGAGAACAGGATGTTCTTTCTTGTCACAGCCTGCTTTGAAAACCTTGTTCATCAGCATCGCAGAACAACTGAATGGATTACAATATCTTTGAATGGATATAACACTTTTAAGGAATAATTGATTTGCCTAAAAGGATTACCAGATTTTTTATGGAATACAATTTGCTGAAGTTGCTCAAGTCATGAAGAATTAGTTGACGGGTCTTGGCTTATCAGCTTGTTTAAGCTAAGGGAACACCGCTTCTGAAGCCCTGTTTGTCAGTACCGTAGAACAGATGATGGAAAATGCAACAGTTTTGATGAATTAAAACTGGGATTTTTAACACAACAGAATTACCTGGAGGTTTTTCTGTGGGATTAAAAAATAAAGAAGATTTCTTCAATCTACTGGAGTGGATAAAAGCTGCTTTTACTGAATGCAAGACCCCAACCTTGGAAAACTGCTTGTTTGAGCTAAGGGAACACCGCTTCTGAAGTTTTGTTCATCAACGCCACAGGTCTTGAATGGATTAAAGCCTGAATTACAAATTCTTCCTTTCTGATGGGATTAAAACACAAGACTACTTGGGTGGATTGAAAACACAAGCTCTTCCCGGTGGGATTAAACAAAGATATGTCCAGTCTGCTGGAGTGCAGACTTCTGACTGGAGTGCAACAGCATCACCTGGAGGTTTTTCTGTAGAACAACAACAAGATTTCCTGATAGGATTAAAACAAGTTTTCCTGGTGGAGATAAAAACACAAGTTGGAACACACCAAGATTACCTGGATGGATTAAACATATTTGATCGGAATCAGATTATTGTAGAATAAACCAACATTTTTGAAGATTATACAAATTATTGATTGGAGTACAACTCAATTCAATTAAAGCTAAAAACACATTAAAGCCCAGCGTGTGGAAGACACCTTTGGTGAGTTGTTGAATCTTTTAACTCTTTAAATGCAAGTCATGTAACCTGATGAAATCTTTTCTGTAGTAAGAAGTGCTTATGCTGTTACCTCCTGCAACTATTAATTAAAGAAACATAAAACGTACAAATTTGGATTTTTTTCATTGAGTCACGTGATATTAAATGATGGGAAACTTGGTTCAAGGATAACAACAATTAAGTGATGGTTCAAAGAGTAAAACAATATCACTTGGAGGGTTTTGAATGGTTTTATTAGCCTCAAAAGTAAACAACCCCCTGGGACCTTATTTTCCTAGGTCCTAAAAATTACTAGACCCGGAAACAATTGCTATCTACAAGAGGTAAGCTGTCGTTAATGCATGTTTCTCCGTGAGATACGATCTGACTCCATTCTGCTAAGTCAGGCTATCTAAGGGAGTGAAAACGAGGGTGTGATGTGCAGATGTTAGACAGTGAACAAGTCTAGGTGAATTACCTCGTCTCAGCCTTAATCCTAACTGATCTGGAGACATATCGGGTAATACTCGAGTGCAAGGACATTAAGGAACCGTTACTGGAGTAGGCTGGAGTGAGGACTTGTTGCAAAGTCCTGCGGCTAACCTCACTCGCGTAGAATTGACAACATCAACAGATGTCAAATGTGATACTCCTGTAATTGAACATGGACATGTGGTTGGTAGCCACCAACAGTACAAAGAGAATGAAGAACTGAACTTTAAATGTAACCGTTCATATAAACGTTCTGATGACAGAACTTCAAGATGTATGAAGGTCGGATCAAAGGCAGAATGGGTCCCAACACCTAGATGTGAATGTAAGTATGATCTTAATAACTCATATTATAAGGTGTATGACTATGTAGGTTTAAATGCACAAAATATGTAGACCTTTTGAACCAAACTAACAAATACGTTTTGTTTTGTCAAATGTGATACTCCTGTAATTGAACATGGACATGTGGTTGGTAGCCACCAACAGTACAAAGAGAATGAAGAACTGAACTTTAAATGTAACCGTTCATATAAACGTTCTGATGACAGAACTTCAAGATGTATGAAGGTCGGATCAAAGGCAGAATGGGTCCCAACACCTAGATGTGAATGTAAGTATGATCTTAATAACTCATATTATAAGGTGTATGACTATGTAGGTTTAAATGCACAAAATATGTAGACCTTTTGAACCAAACTAACAAATACGTTTTGTTTTGTTTTTAATGGCTCTAATAGTAAAATGTGAACTGATACCACTCCAAGGAACAACATACAACTTCCAAAACAAAAATATGTTTTCACCTCAAGAAAAAGTGCAAGTTACATGTGGGGAGAAGTTCTATATTGTGAATAAAAAAACGACCACGGCAGAAGTTACTTGCAAAGAAGATGGAGAATGGAACATCAGACCAGTATATCTTGGTATTCACATGATTCAAANCCACTAGGGGGCTCTACTCACACCCAGTGGACCGGATGTACTACAGGATGCTTTTATTGTGAAAGGTCCAGAGGACCGGATGTATGTGGGTATATAAAGCAGTGTTGGGCGGGTTCCCGCCAGTTTAGTAAGAGTTGATTAAAAGGTGAAGTCCTGCAGCCTGTCTCCTGTGTCGTCTCTTCACCCCCTCTTACACTGGTGACCCTCGTGAACTGAATATGTCGACACTCGGCGCTTCAGCCGCTTCAGCCAGCTCTCTTCAGCTGTCCACGGCTGTGGAACCTACACAGACGGCCCCGCTCGCTTTTTCGGTGGCCGTTAAAATCCCGGACTTCTGGCTGCACGCGCCCCAGTCCTGGTTCGCTCACATCGAATCACAGTTTGCCCCGCTCGCTTTTTCGGTGGCCGTTAAAATCCCGGACTTCTGGCTGCACGCGCCCCAGTCCTGGTTCGCTCACATCGAATCACAGTTTGCTCTTCGCGGGATTTCTGTTGACGACACCAAATACCACCATGTGGTTGCTTCGCTGGATCCGCTGACAACCCAGCGGGTAATGAGCCTGCTACAAAACCCTCCAGCACAAGGAAAATACGACGCCCTCAAGCAGCTCCTTCTGCGGCGCTACACACTCTCAGAGGCGGAGCGCGCTGAGAAACTATTTTCCTTCTCCGGTTTGGGTGACGGGACAGCTCTCGAGCTCGTGGAGAGCATGTTGTCCTTGCGGGGATCAGACGACTGCGAGTTCCTCTTCCGCCACCTCGTCCTCCGCCAGCTTCCAGCTCCGGTGCGAACCGCACTGGCCAACTCCCCGTTTCTGCAGGAGAAGGATTACCGCTCGCTAGCCGAAGAAGCCGACCGCATCATTCTAACCGCGAGGACCTTCGAGGTACAGGCAGTGGTCCCTGGATCTCCAGCAACGCCCGAGTTTCGAGCGACGCACACAGCACCGGACGAGCCAGCGGTGGTAGCAGGAGTCGCTAGCCGCAGGCGGGCAGGTCCCGCGCTGTGTTTCTACCACGCGCATTTTGGCGCCAAAGCACGACGGTGTGTCCCGCCGTGCAGCTTCAAGCCGCAGGGAAACGAGACCGCCAGCAGCCGCTAGCAGTCGCGGCCGTTGGCGAGAAGGAAAGGCTGCTTTTCATCGAGGACTCGAAGTCAGGGAGGCGGTTCCTCGTGGACTCGGGGTCGCAGAGGAGCCTCGTCCCCCCGACTGGCTCCGACAGGTTGGCTGAAGGCTGCGGGCCACAGCTAACCGCGGCGAATGGCTCTCCCGTCAAGACGTTTGGCGAAAGGTTGGTGACTGTGCGTTTCCATGAACGGGACTTCCGGTGGAACTTTGTGGTAGCTGCTAGCTCGGTCCCTATTTTAGGGGCTGATTTTCTTTGTGCTCACGGGCTCCTTGTTGACATTGCTAACAGACGTTTGATCGACGCTGTGTCTTTTTCGTCACTGCCTTGTAAGACGCGAGGAGCTGGGCCTTTAATGCATGCTAACTTTTTAGCTTCGGGTAATGTGTTTCAGCGTTTATTGTCTGAGTTTCCCTCGCTGACTGTTCCTGATTTTGCAACCACAAACACAAAACATGGGGTCGAACATTATATTCCCACAACGGGGCCCCCGGTGTTCGCACGTGCACGCCGCCTCGATGCTACTAAGTTAGCAATCGCACAGGAAGAGTTTGCTAACATGGAGCGTTTAGGCATCGTGCAGCGCTCAAACAGTCCGTGGGCCTCCCCCCTCCACATGGTGCCCAAGGCAGATGGCAAATGGCGTCCATGTGGAGATTTCCGCCGCCTTAATAACATCACAGAGAACGATCGTTATCCCATCCCCCACATCCAGGATTTTTCAGTGCACCTGGCTGGGACCTCCATTTTTTCTAAAGTAGATTTAGTACGGGGATACCACCAGGTTCCTGTGCATGTGGAGGATGTCCCTAAGACCGCTGTTATCACGCCTTTCGGCCTGTTTGAGTTTTTGCGCATGCCTTTTGGTCTTAAAGGTGCAGCACAAACATTTCAGCGGTTGATGGATTCAGTCCTAAGAGGTCTGCCCTTCGTATTTGTGTACTTGGACGACATCCTGGTGGCTAGCAGCTCGGCTGAGCAGCACCTGTCCCACCTCCGTGAGGTTTTTCAGCGCCTGGCAGCACATGGCCTGATTGTAAACACAGCGAAATGCCAGTTTGGGCTGCCAGTCATTGACTTTTTGGGCCACCGCATTTCCGCAAGTGGCGCCGTCCCGTTACCAAACAAAGTGCAGGCGGTGTCAGATTTCCCACAGCCCCAGTCTGTTAAAGCGCTACAAGAGTTTTTGGGAATGGTTAACTTCTATAACCGTTTCCTCCCCAGGGCAGCACAGCTGCTGCGCCCGCTCTATGGAGCGCTGAAAAAGAAAAAGCCCAACGACAGTGTTGACTGGACACCAGAACGCCTACAGGCATTTGGTGATGCTAAAGCTGCACTGGCTACTGCTGCCCTTTTGGCCCATCCATCCCCAGCGGCGCAAATAGCTTTAACAATCGACGCATCTGATGTTGCGGTGGGGGCTGTGTTAGAACAGCAGGTTGCCGGGGTTTGGCAGCCGCTTGCATTTTTCAGCCATACGCTGCGGGACATCCATCCATCCATCCATTTTCTTCCGCTTATCCGGGGTCGGGTCGCGGGGGTAGCAGCCTAAGTAGGGAGGCCCAGACTTCCCTCTCCCCAGCCACTTGGAGCAGCTCCTCTGGGGGAATCCCAAGGCGTTCCCAGGCCAGCCGAGAAACATAGTCCCTCCAGCGTATCCTGGGTCTTCCTCTGGGTCTCCTCCCGGTGGGACATGCCCGGAACACCTCACCAGGGAGGCGTCCAGGAGGCATCCTAACCAGATGCCCGAGCCACCTCAACTGGCTCCTCTCGATGTGGAGAAGCAGCGGCTCTACTCCGAGTCCCTCCCGGATGACTGAGCTTCTCACCCTATCTCTAAGGGAGAGTCCAGCCACCCTGCGGAGAAAACTCATTTCAGCCGCTGCGGGACAATGAGCTGAAATACAGTGTTTTTGACAGAGAGTTGCTGGCGCTTTACCTGGCTACACGCCATTTCAGGTTTTTCCTGGAAGGCCGCCAGTTCACGGCATACGTTGACCACAAACCCCTGGTGTTTGCTATGTCAAAAATTTCTGACCCCTGGTCTGCTCGCCAGCAACGCCACCTCGCAGCGGTGTCTGAATTTACTACAGACATTCAGCACGTGGCTGGAAAATCCAATGTGGTGGCTGACTGTCTCTCCCGGGTGCTGATCGCTCCCGTGTACGTTGGCATCGATTTTTCTGCTATGGCTGCGGACCAACGTAGCGACGCAGAAATACTCGAGCTCCAATCCGGCCCCACAGGCCTCGAGTTGGAGGAAAGGCGGGTGAATGACGGAGGTCCTCTCCTGCTCTGTGACGTATCTACGGGCAGACCCCGCCCCCTGGTTCCAGTTTCATGGCGACGCCGCGTTTTTGACTCCTTACATTCCCTTTCTCACCCAGGTGTTAGAGCCTCTGTGAAACTGGTCAGCTCAAAGTTTGTTTGGCCCGGTCTGCGTAAAGCAGTTAAGGAGTGGGCAGCAGCGTGTGTTCCATGCCAGCGTGCTAAGGTTAACAGGCACACCAAAGCACCGTTGGAACCTTTCCCCATTCCAAGTCGGCGGTTTGATCATGTGCACGTAGACCTAGTAGGCCCTCTGCCTCCATCACAGGGTTTTACTCATCTGCTGACTATGATAGACCGGACCACCAGGTGGCCAGAGGTTGTTCCTCTGACGTCCACAACATCTGCAGTGGTGGCCCGGGCCTTTTTGTCTACCTGGGTTGCACGTTTCGGCCCCCCTTCAGACATTACATCGGACAGGGGCCCGCAGTTTGTTTCGGAGCTTTGGTCTACCATGGCCAAGGGTCTGGGGACTAACGTTCACAGGACCACCGCTTACAACCCCCAAGCTAATGGTTTGTGTGAACGGTTTCACAGGTCATTGAAAGCTGCACTTCGTGCTGCATTGACCGGTGACAACTGGATTGACCGCCTTCCCTGGGTTTTGTTGGGGTTGCGTACCGCAACCAAAGAAGACCTGAGCTCTTCCCCGGCTGAAATGGTTTACGGGCAGCCTGTGCGCGTCCCAGGTGAGTTTTTACCTGAGGTACCCTCACCACAGTTCGCTCCACCGTTGCTCCATCTTTCACCTCAGGAGGCCCCTTTTCGTGTCCCCGGTCCGGTACACCATTGTTTACCGCAGTCATTTGTCCCTAAGAGTCTGGAGTCCTCTAAATTTGTTTTTGTCAAACACAATGCACACAGGACACCACTACAGCCTTTGTATGATGGACCGTTTCGAGTTCTTCAACCAGGTCCGAAACATTTCATTTTGGATTTAGGGGGTCGTACTGAGACTGTCTGTATTGATAGGCTTAAACCAGCTCATGTTGTGTCAGATGATCAGGTTGTTACGGCCCAAGCTCCTCGCAGAGGCAGACCTCCATCCACATTATTAACGGACGGCGGTCCTTCCTCCGGAGACTCTCAACGTCCATTGGAGCCCGAATCTTCTGCAGACCCTCCTCGTAGCCCTCCACTTCATCAGACTGGTTCTGCAGGGCCCAGGTTCAGCCGTTCTGGTCGTTTGATCAAACCTAAAATGCGGGACTAGTGATGGACCTTACTGGGTGTTCTGGGGGGGCGTGTGTGGTGGACCACTAGGGGGCTCTACTCACACCCAGTGGACCGGATGTACTACAGGATGCTTTTATTGTGAAAGGTCCAGAGGACCGGATGTATGTGGGTATATAAAGCAGTGTTGGGCGGGTTCCCGCCAGTTTAGTAAGAGTTGATTAAAAGGTGAAGTCCTGCAGCCTGTCTCCTGTGTCGTCTCTTCACCCCCTCTTACAGCATCCCTAATTGCTACACACTGAAACCTTTTTGTCCACAACTAGATACACACACTAATATTACTGTATGAGGATACACACTGAAACCTTTTTGTCCACAACTAGATACACACACTAATATTACTGTATGAGGATACACACTGAAACCTTTTTGTCCACAACTAGATACACACACTAATATTACTGTATGAGGATGAACTCCAGTTGCACTGCCTATGTCATATTCAGGGGACGGAGAGCAGGCAGGGGGAGGGGGGTCAAAAACACCAGATGAGAATTTCTTCACTTTGCAAAGTCTAAATTTGAGTTAGGATGACATTTTTGACTTGTGAAAATTTCTCAACAAGCTTATTTTATGCTTTTCATTAGACTACTATTAGCTTAAAAACACTTTTCATTTCTCCTTTAAAACAGCAGATCATGACAGAAAGCCCAGATCATAATGAACCCAGCAGGAAAATAGACATTTTTAAATGGCTCACCCATGAGTCAGACAAAACTGCCCAGCGGGACAAGGAGAAGCAAGAGCGAGAGGAGGCGAAGCCCGTCATCTAGTGGGGCGGCTGTCAGCTGGGGGAGTCCAGATCTGCCTGGACAGACAGAGAGAGGGAGGAGAGAAAGAATCCGTTTTGGCGAACCCGTCTGGTTATCAAGCCTAGGTCCTCAGCCTCACAGCCTCTCCATCCTCCTCCACCTCACCTCGCCACTGCACCTCGCTGCCCACCTCCTCCTCGCTCGTCACCTAGCTTCCCCAAGCAATCGTCAGAGAGGGGGGGGGGCAAACCGCTGTTCCTCCCCGAGTCCAACGCAAAGAGGGGAGAACCTCGCTACCGGAGGAGCAGCCCAGCTCTCGCTCTCTGGATGAGCGAGGGGGAAGGTCGCTGGGGTAGAGGAATTCATGTCCCCAATTGCTGGAGGAGCAGTAAATGGTAAATGGAGCTTATTTATATAGCGCTTTCCAGCCCCCTATGAGGAGCTCTAAAGTGCTTTACAATTGGGCAGCATGGTGGCACAACTGGTAGAGCTGCTGCCTCTCAGCGAGCAGGTCCCCAGTTCAAATCCCGGTCCGGGGGCCTTTCTGGGTGGAGTTTGCATGTTCTCTCCGTGCATGCGTGGGTTTTCTCCGGGTGCTCCGGTTTCCTCCCACAGTCCAAAAACATGCATGTTAGGCTGATTCGTAACTCTAAAATTGACCCTGGGTGTGAGTGAGACAGGTCCCTCTTGTAAATGAGTCCCCGTGGCTCAACGAGGCTAGCTTGTATAAATAAAGGTTGAATGAATGAACAATACCAACCATCCACCCATTCATAAACACATTCATACCCTGGTAGCGGCAGACTGCCATGCAAGGCGCTTTCCAGTCCTACCGAGATCAACTCGGGGTTAAGTGTCTTGCCAAGGGACACAACAACACAACAACACATGGTGGGGGTAACCGAGATTCGAACCTCCAACCTTCCGATCGGGGGACGACTGCCATTACCACTACGCCAAGCCACCCCTCTACAGTACAGCCCTCCCTCACTGGAGGAGCTGGAACGGTGGCAGGCAGCTCTTGTGGCAAAGTACTTGGGTCCGCCTAGCCGCAAGGAGGTCCAGGCGGACGCTCCTCACTCCTGCCCACCTGAGGATGTCATCTCTGCAGAACTGCTGGACTCATCTCCTGCTGCAGTTTTGACTCCTCCACCTGCTACAGCTCTGTCTTCTCGTCGCCGCAGAAAGAAAGGTCAACGTAGGACCCAAGACCTCTCTCTGCCCGCTCCGGCTCTTCTGGTCTCGCCGTCCGTTCTGGCTCTTCTGGTCTCGCCGCCTGATCCGGCTCTTCTGGTCTCGCCGCCTGATCCGGCTCTTCTGGTCTCTCCTCCTGCAGACCTTACGCTGGACTCGCCACCTGCAGACCTCACACCTGACTTGCCGCCTGCAGACCTCTTGCCGGACTCGATGGCTGCAGACTCGACGGCTACACAGATCGACTCCTTTACGGCTGCACATACCGACTCCTCGATGGCTGCACTACTCAAGTGAAAAACTACATCATTCGCTATTCAAATCCCTCAGAGAAGGGGATATCAACGTATCGCTTGTTTGCTTGATATTTTACATGAAAATCGAACAGAAATGTTACTGTTCTAATTTGTTGTGATTCTTGTCTGTGTGATGGTGTGATAATATATTGTACATATAACATAATTTGTACCCTGATCGCCTGAGGCGAAATGAGCCCAGAATACAAAGTACATCACAACACCAGGATGCTGACAGTCATTCAAATGAAATCTTATAAACAGTCACAAAAACTAAAATGTACCCAATTGCATAAAGTTGTTCACACTGTGTATTAAAACTTTGAAAGTTGAAAGTATTGACTCCAACAAAATAGACTAACCTGTAATGGAATGGTTTCATTTTACTGGATATCAAAGTTGAACTTTTTCACTCTCTCAGCAGATGGACTGGAGCCACAAATCACCACTTTTACTCTCCCTTACTTTTTGAGAAAAATTAACAAATGTGCTAATGTAAATATGTTTTCTTTTTTTTCAGTACAAAATGAGACGCAGCAACTTTTAAGCATGATCACTATTTAGTTACAATCTAAGCCTAGGGCAATTTGCTTTCCTCCAAAAGGAAAGGCAGGGTTGTTTGAGAGATGTCTGCAGTAGATTCTGCGACACATAATCTGTTCACTACTTACTGCAAAATAAAACAACGTGATTATGAATAGAAGTGCAAAATGTTTTCTAATAATAGCTGAATGATATGAGTCACTGCAGAAACAGGTTTAATTCATGGGTTAAATCTGTCTACTCAGCTCAGATGGAAGTGCTGAGGTGAGCATGTACTTTGACAGCCATGCTTTTTCCTCATGAATCTCCCACCTATACCTGAGATAGAATTTACAGTATTGATGTCTGGGACACAGATGAGTAGCAGGGAAAGTCATCTTGCAAAAACTTTTGATTCCCACTCTACATCTGCATTGTCAGGAGAACCTCTGTGTAATGCAAATGAGCTCTGATCTGACTGTGAAGAGGTGGTGATACTAGACCCAGCAGACTGTGTAGTTCCCTCTTGTTCTACCTCTTTTCTGAATTGTGTAAAAGCTTCCTTTCTCTGCATACTTCACAGTTCTATTTCCATTATCTGTACATGCACTGTATGATAACTCCTGCAGCTCTGCTGAATTTAAAAATATTTTTAACAATTTAGCCAATGGGGCAGCATGGTGGTGCAGCTGGTAGAGCTGCCACCCCTCAACTAGCACGTCGCCCCGGTTCAAATCCCAACCGGGGACCTTTCTGAGTAGAGTTTGCATGTTCTGTCCGTGCATGCATGCTTTCCCAGGATACTACGATTTCCTCCCACAGACCAAAATACTGTATGTCTGTTGGTAACTCTAAATTGTCCCTAGGTGTGAGTGAGAGAGTGAATGGTTGTTTGTCTCATTTATGTGTCCTCGTGATGGACTTGCAACCTGTCCAGCCCCACCTCTCACAGTGACTACTGGATATGGGCACCAGTGAACCCTGCAACTCGAAAAGGAAGAAGATAATGGATGGATTAAGCCAATATTCATAAGAAACTGTTGCACATTTTAGACACCTAATATTTAAAATACTAATTAGAATATTAAGTCCTTCCATTTCTTGAAGGACTGCATATTGACTGAGTAAAAAACAAACTGTTTATTTATGATGTTTCACCTTGGCATGTGTCGAATGTGAATGACTCCAAAAGTTAATCTGTTGTAGATTGTTGTCTAAGGATTATGTTGGATAGTTTCATTATCCTATCATCATCATCATCTCATTATGCAAATAATACACACAGAGAGGATCCAAGAAGAATTTTCAACCAAGTTTATTCCTTACAGTGTATGTATGTGTGTGTGTGTGTGTGTGTGTGTGTGTGTGTGGGGGTGGGGGGGGATCCCAATACCTTATATATGCTTCCATTAAGTAATGTTATTAAACAGCATGGGATACATTTTCATTGTTATGCTGATGATACACAATTATATTTGTCCATGAAACCCAAGCCCCTTTCATAAGACAGCTCAGTCCGGGCCTGATGCATGTTCGGTCCTCCAACGAGCATTCAGAAAAAACACAAAGGCGGATTGCCGAGTAAAGTTTACTCGCCTCTGATGCCCCCTTGATCCGCGACCAGAGGTAGTGTCAGATCCGGACCCGAGCCGGGCAGACCCACTTGTGAATGCAACCCGCGGATCCGCGCTCAGAATATGATGACAACAGTGAGCGACTGCAGGATTAATCAACAAGCAGATTTATTAACAAGGGAATATTAAAAATGACACGAAACAGCAACTTGTAAAAGTTATTTTCACTCTTTCCCCCCCCCCTCTTTCTCTCTCTTTGCAGCGCAGGAGCTGTGTGTGCGCACACTAGAGGGAGACAGTAGATTTATTACTGAGGAAATATTTAAAATGACACGAAACAGCAACTTGTAAAAGTTATTTTCGCTCTTTTTTTCCCTCTCTCTCCCTCTGTAGCGCAGGAGCTGTGTGTGCGCTAGTGCATTAACAGAATACCCGAGTTTTCGACAGATCGAGTGCTTTGACTTCTATCGAGGCTTTTTTGTCCACCTCGAGTACCCGTAGTGACGTCATCACGTCACATTTCACAGCGCGCGAGGTAGCTTTTAGCTTTTAGTAGACGCCACAAAATGGATTCCTTTGTGTGC